>JAJIBD010010885.1:0-91068 GCA_021461705.1 Cryptotis parvus
GCCCACCTGAAGGGATGGCCCAGCCCCAGCTCCAGCCCAGCCCATTCACCAGCCATTTTGGACGCTGGTGCTGATAGCAGTGAATCATAGAAGGGGGCGACCTTCCGAAGTGCAGGAGTCATGGGGTCCAGCCCCGTCTGACCAGCATCATGGCCACTCACGCTCACTCAATTCAGCCCATCAAAATCAAGAGACTGACACGGGGCATGTGGCCGGGAGGCGCCAGGCCTGTGACCAGGCTCCCGCAGGGCTGCCAGCAACTTACTCGGAGTAGTTGAAGAGGGAGGTGAGGCTGCAACCAAGAGAGAGAAGAAAAGGGCATCAGTGGGGCTTGAGGAAGTGCCCACCCCTGCCCGCCTCCGGAAAGGGCATCAGTGGGGCTTGCGGAAGTGCCCGCCCCCCCCCGCTCGAAAGGGCATCAGTGGGGCTTGCGGAAGTGCCCGCCCCTCCCCGCCTCCGAAAGGGCATCAGTGGGGCTTGAGGACGTGCCCGCCCTCCCCGCCTCCGAAAGGGCATCAGTGGGGCTTGAGGACGTGCCCGCCCTCCCGCTCCGAAAGGGCATCAGTGGGGCTTGAGGAAGTGCCCGCCCCTCCCGCTCCGAAAGGGCATCAGTGGGGCTTGAGGAAGTGCCCACCCCTGCCCACTCCGAAAGGGCATCAGTGGGGCTTGAGGAAGTGCCCGCCCCTCCCTGCTCTCCCGGGAAACGCGACGGTCAGCACCCCGTGCCCACCTCTCGCTGCATGCCCTGACTGACACCCAGCCCCACCCTGCGTGGCCCCTCACCTGTGCTGGGTGTTGGCCTGGTGGTGGCGTGGTAATGGTGGTGGTGGTGGCCACAGTGCTGGCGGGTGTCGTGGGGTGGGACGAGGGTGTCGTGGTGGACACGCCAGATGTTGAAGTGCTTCTCCACGGTGCCATTGGGCCCACAGATCTCCCAGTAGCAAGAAGGAGCCGTCTTGGGTGTAGTTGAGAATCTTCCCTGGGGCGGGGAAGGAGGCGTCAACACCACTGGGGCAAGACAGTGACCTCCAGGGCCCTCCACGGGCGCGGTCAGGGAGAGACCAGGTGCCCCTTCTTTTCTCCCCAGAAGCCTGCAAGATCCCAGGCGATGCTGTAAGCTGGAGGCGGGGAGACCCGCAGGCAGAGCCCCTGCGCTGAGATCCAGCCTCCTGGGCGCCAAGCAAAGCTCACCTGCATCCGGGCTGCAGACTACTTGCCGGGAAGCGGTTGCATTCGCTGCAAAACAGGGGACAGGTCACAGAGGCCCCGCCACCCCCATAGGCCCCACGAGCCCCCGCCCACTCCTGACATGCCCCACCCACAGACCCCGCCCACTCTCAATAGGTCCCACCCACCGAGGCCCTGCCCACCCCCACATCGTGGAAGCCCCCAGGCCCCCGTCTACCTCCCCTATGCTGAGGTCCCACCCCAGGCCACCACTCTGGGTTCTAAGGGCAAGCAGAGGAAGAGAGTCAGTGACCACCACGCCCAGGGGAGGGCAGGGCCGTGTGCAGCTGTGTGCCAGGGGTACTGTGTGTGCTGGTGCTGGCCTCCCCAGGCCCGGGGGCTGTGCACTTAGGGTCAGGTACCAAGACTGGCAGATGTCCTCGGCAGGAACGGACGTCCCGGGGGTAGTGGGTGTCGTCCACATAGCAGCCACACTCGTCTGCCGTGACGCACTTCATCAGGTCCTCATCAAAGAGAGGCTTGCTCTGGGGGCACCGGGGTAGCAGCCTGTCGGCAGAGCAGGAGCTGAGACCCCGTGTCTGAAGGACCCTCGGGCGGGGCTGCACCCCATGGAGTCCCTCCCTGGCCTCTGCCAGCCCCCCGGACCCGAGGCCCTCCCGGCTCCTCCAGGCTGCCTGACGGCACGCTCTGAGCCCCTCGGGCGCAGCCCGGCTGCAGCGGCCCCGCGCGCGCACCCTCCAGGTAGGACACGGAGACGTTGGAGTGGATGCCGTTGTGGGTCCTGCAGGTCTCCAGGCTGACGTTGCCGCACGGCTCGTAGTGGAACTCGCACTCGTCCGGGGATTGTAGTAGTCACAGAAGATGGCTGGGGGCAGGGTGGGGGCAGGGGTCAGCTGCTGCTGAGACCGGACCAGCAGGGGCAGACTCGGCCACTGCGCAGCGCGAGCCTTGGAGCCTGCAGGGACGCGGGCCAGTCCCGGCGGGGGTGGGGCAGCCCCCATGGACGGGCACTCACGGCACAGGTCCGGCGTCCTCCAGTACACGCAGGCACCCTCTTTGGTACACTCCTGGGCGTAGGAGGCCACGGCCGAGCAGAAGCATTCACAGTCCCCACCCGAGTCACAGGAGCACGAGTCGTGGACGCAGGCCTCGTAGAAGGGTAGGGGGTCCACCTGGGGGCAGCCGGGTGCCTGTGTCCACACTGCCCCCGAGGACCCGGGGAGGCACCTGGGAGCCCAGCACCCACCTCCTGGGGCTTCCACGCACTGCGGGCATTCGTGCCAGGCAGGCTGTGCAGACCCGCCCTGAGTGGGGGTCACTGGCAGTGGGTCTGAGGGCTACTGAGGCTTCAGGGGCTTATGGTACTTCCTCAGAAGTTAGGACAGGCTGGGGTCCCAAGGGAAGACCCAGGGGCTGAACCTGGCCGACCCGCCCACAGACACGCCCTGCCCACTCAAGGGCCCGCCCACAGACACGCCCCGCCTTGCCCACTCAAGGGCCCGCCCACAGACACGCCCCTGCCCACTCAAGGGCCCGCCCACACACAAGCCCTGCCCACTCAAGGGCCCGCCCACACACACGCCCCGCCTTGACCACTCAAGGGCCCGCCACACACGCCCCGCCTTGACCACTCAAGGGCCCGCCCACACACACACCCGCCCACAGACACGCCCCGCCCACTCCCGTGGCCACGCCCACGGCGGCGCCTCGCTCCGCACCTTCCCGTGGCAGATCTCGAACGTGGCGCTCTTGATAATGCTGCACTGTTTCTCGGCCCAGGAGCGGCGGTGCGGGTTCTTGGCGCACGGCTCGGGGGTGGTGCTCACGTCGGGCACGTCGGGGCCTCCTTCCAGCTGTTCCCAAAGTCCAGCTCGCTCTCCACCACCATGTGGTCCCGGGTGGTGAATTCATTGTTGGAGCGCTGATCGGTTGCCGCACAAGCCGCACACGGTGCCCTGCAGCGGGAGACAGCGTCAGGGAGTTCCTGGGGGCCTGAGATGAGGCGGGGCCGGGGGTGGGCGGCCCGGTCAGGCCCCCAGGCAGGCGCGCCGGTGGGTGGCCCCTCACCTTGTAGGAAGGCGCGAGCTTGATGAAGATGGTGGTCTTCTTGTCCCAGATGACGACGATGCCGATGCTGGCCTCCACCACCAGGTACTGGCCCACTTCCCGAGTGGTGTAGGTCACGTGGTGGCCCTGGTCTCTCTGGATGACCACCCGGTGCCGGTCCTCCAGTTTCAGCTCTGTCCTCTGTGCCAGGAGAGAGGCCCGTCACCGCCAGTCCCGGCGGGGTTACGGGCAGTGGTCCGACCCCTCCTCCGAGGGCCCCCCAGGCCGGGCACGCTGGAGTGTGGGGCTCACTCACCCCCAGGAAGATCTTGATGGCCTTGGAGCAGGTGACGCCCGTGGTGCCGCAGGGCACGTTCTCAGTGACCACGCTGAAGGTGCCCCTCGAGGCGTTGTGGCCGCAGTAGTCCCTGAGGACCGGGAGGCGTGAGCCGGGCCTCGGGACCCCCGCAGCCTGGCCCAGCCCGGCCCGCACCACCCCGCCGCACCTGAGCCGCCACGTAGGAGCAGTGCCCGTCGAAGTCGTAGTACTTCCCGTCAAAGGTGATGTAGTGGCCGCTGCCGTAGATGGTGCAGGTGCCGTAGCAGACGTTCTCGGTGCAGTCCCAGCGCCCCTTCCGGCACGTGCTGTGGACAGGCGGGTCAAGCGCGGGCCGTGTGCACAGCCCTGCCCGGCCGCTGGCCGCCACTCACCAGGTGTTGCAGTCCACCTTGATCTTGTCCCCAGAGGAGAAGAGGTCCTTGTTGTGCACGCATGGACAGTCCTCCTCCTCCACGCAGCCGCCAGCCATCGTCTATCTTCCCCTCCGGGCACGCGCAGCCGCTCACACACTCCGTGTGGTACTGCGGCACAGAGCGGCGGGTCGGCAGCTCGCCTCTGACCTTGCTGGCCCAGAGCAGGTCGGCGGCGGGGCCTCCCCAGAAGGAACCGGGTTACGGGGCAGTGGTCGACCCCCTCCTCCGGGGACTGAAAATTCGGAGGCCTTTCCCTCCCTGCCACGAGGCCACCTCCCTGCACATACGTAGCCTGCAGCCAGGGTCTGACAGCTGATGGGGCGCGGGTTCCGGATGGCCAGGGCCGTCAGGTTGTTGCAGTCCACGTGGATCTTGGGGGGCACAGCCTGCAGGAGGGCGGGCCGCGAGTATGAGCAAGGGGGCAGGCTGGGGCGGGGCCTGAAGGTGGGCGGGGCCACCGACGGAGAGAGGCAGGCTGGGGCGGGGCCTGCAGGGGGCACTGACGGAGAGAGGCAGGCTGGGGCGGGGCCTGCAGGGGGCACTGACGGAGAGAGGCAGGCTGGGGGCGGGGCTTCCGGGAAGGTAGAACCACTGAGCATGAGAGTGGGGCACTCTGGGGGCGTGGCCTGAGGGAGGGCGGAGCCACTGACGGAGAGAGGCAGGCTGGGGCGGGGCCTGCAGGGGCACTGACGGAGAGAGGCAGGCTGGGGCGGGGCTTCCGGGAAGGTAGACCCACTGAGCATGAGAGTGGGGCACGCTGGGGCGGGGGCCTGAGGGAGGCGGAGCCACTGACGGAGAGAGGCAGGCTGGGGCGGGGCTTCGGGAAGGTAGAACCACTGAGCGAGAGTGGGGCACGCTGGGGCGGGGCCTGAGGGAGGGCGGAGCCACTGACGGAGAGAGGCAGGCTGGGGCGGGGCTTCCGGGAAGTAGAACCACTGAGCGTGAGAGTGGGGCACGCTGGGGGGCAGGACCTGCAGGACTGTGGGCACTTGGGGATGGGGCCTGAGAGTGGGCCGCACCTTCAAGGGCGGGGCTTGCAGGAACGGGGGTCTTTGGAGGGCGTGTCGCTTGGGGGGCGGGGCCTGTGGGGCGGGGCCAAGAGTGAGAGTGGCGCAGGCCGAGAGCCGGACCTGCGGGACCACGGAGGCGAGGGGTGCGCGAGCCCCAGAGACTTACTCTGACCCAGCAGCTTGACCTGCATGCAGTGCAGCCTCCCGTTCTTGCAGACACTGTGCCAGAGGAGCAGGGGTGAGCCGGGGCTGGTCGCAGGAGGGTCTGGGGCAAGGAACTCCCAGTGCCCCGCCCCCTGCACCCTGCCGGGGCACCCACCAGCGCTCCTCCTGACGCAGGACCACCTCGCCCGCCTCCAGGTACAGGCGCGGTGGTAGCAGGAACACTTGGCCAGGGGGCACGCAGCGACCCTTCTCGTCCAGGAAGGTGTGAGTCGGGGACAGCCGCAGCCGTCCACGGGCGCGAAGCCACGGAGGCAGTGGGCGTCGGGCTCAGACAGGGAGCGGCACGTCTGCTGGCAGGCGGTCAGGTTGTAGAGGAAGATCTGGGAGTTGGGGCAGGAGCCCACGTCCCTGTCTGCAGGAAGGGGGGACGCAGGGGGCTCGGTCACACCTGACCACCGGGCCTCCTCTGTCCGGGGGCTCGGTCACACCTGACCACCCGGCCCTCCTCTGTCCGGGGCTCGGTCACACCTGACCACCCGGCCCTCCTCTGTCCGGGGGCTCGGCACACCGACCACCCGGCCCCCTCTGTCCGGGGCCGGTCACACCTGACCACCGGGCCCTCCTCTGTCCGGGGCTCGGTCACACCTGACCACCGGGCCCTCCTCTGTCCGGGGCTCGGTCACACCTGACCACCCGGCCCTCCTCTGTCCGCGCAGGCCACTCCGGCGAGCAGAGGTGCCCAGGGCAGCCATCTGCCATCCTGAGGCGGCAGCGGGGAGCCTCCCTCCCGGGACCCGCAGGGCACTCACTGCAGACGCGTTCACGCCAGCCCCACAGCATGACGCCCTTGGCCGCGCAGGCCCGGGCGTAGGAGGACAGAGCCGCACACATGCAGTCCTCGTTGTTCTGACAGTTGCACGTGTCGTACTTGCACCTCTGGACAACAGGAGGGGCGTGAGGGACCGATGCCAGCCTCAAACACGGGCACACACGTGTGCGCACTCGCATACGCGTACACACAAGCGCTCACACATTGAAGCGCCACGCCACACGCTTGCACAGGCGTACACACACGTGCTCACACATTGAAGCGCCACGCCACACGCTTGCGCAGGCATACACACAAGCGCTCACACATTCAAGCGGATGCCACACGCTGCATGGCGTACACACACGTGCTCACACATTCAAGCGGACACCACATGCACAGGCATACACACATGCTCACACATTCAAGCACACGCCACACTCTTGCACAGGCGTACACACAAGCGCTCACACCACACACTCCCACACGTCCTAGCAGACTGTGGGGTAGCCCGCTCACCTTGTAGTACTCAGTGGGGTCCACAGCCGAGTGGCACCTGGCGAAGGGCGTCTCAGCCTTCCGGAGCAGGGAGCACCAGTGCTCGGCGTAGTTGGCTGCAAGGGGCGACACCTCAGGGGGCGTCCACTGCCAGCTCAGGCTGAGCACAGCGGCCACTCTGGGTCCCACTAGGCCTCTCCTGGTTGGCCCAGGGTGGGGCCCTGAACGGTGCCTCCTCCCTTGGCCCTCCCAGGTATGAGGGGGCCGATGGGGCAGCGACCGGCCACAGCTTCTTCTAGCCACACCCCCGGCCAGGACTGCCCGGCCAGCCGGCAGCGTTTGCTCTCTGGACCCGAGACCCAGGTGTTGGCCCCACGCTGCCCCGGGCCCTCCCAGCAGGAGCCCCCGCAAGGCAGGTGCTGGCTCACCGCTCTCGATGTTAAGGGAGCAGGGGTCGTCCAGCCAGTCCAGCTGGTCGTGGCAGCTGGACTGGGCCTTCCAGGTGTTGGCAAAGCCGGCCCCCGTGGCCTCCACCAGCCCACCAGGTGTCTTGAAGTCGTCGCCCGCCAGACCGTTGAAGTTTCCACAGAGACCTGAGTGGCCAGAGAGCGTTTCCAGGCTCAGCAGGTGGTGGCCGGGACTGAGAGCCGAGGCCTCACCCACATGCCCGGGGTTGGGGATCCTCGCCCGGCACACACCCCAGGTCGGGCAGCGGTCCCTCGCCGGCACACACCCCCAGGTCGGGCAGCGGCCCTCGCCCGCACACACCCCCAGGCCGGCAGCGTCCCTCGCCCGGCACACCCCCAGTCGGGCAGCGGCCCCGCCGCACACACCCCAGCCGGCAGCGGCCCTCGCCCGCACACCACCCCAGGTCCGGGCAGCGGTCCCTCGCCCGGCACACACCCCAGGTCCGGGCAGCGGTCCTCGCCCGCACACACCCCAGGTCCGGGCAGCGGTCACTCACCCTGCACTCGGCCCTGTGCCGCCTGCTCCATGCTCACAAAGAGCTGCAGGACAGGCAAGAGCTGGAGCTGCAGCCGCAGGCCGAAGGCCGTGTTCACGATGATGTGGTAGGAGGAAGGTTGGAAGATGGAGAAGCTGGCTGCAAGAGGGCGCGGGCAGGGGCGGGCAGGTGAGGGCTTAGTCCGGCAGGACGTGGGTGCCCCCGCCGCTAGCCCCAGCAGCCTCACCGGTGACGTGTGGCAGGTTCACTCTCAGCTCATTCAGAAGCACGCTGCCATCGGACTTGAAGGCCACCACCTGCGGGAAGGCAGGACCCCGGGCTGAGCGGGGGCGGGGGGGCGGGGGCGCGGGGGGCGGCACTCACGTTCTTCTTCCTGTCCAGGAGCAGCACCACGGTCTTGAGGCAGGTCTGCTTGTCCGTGGAGCCGCAGGGGGTCAGCTCGCCCAGCAGGGCATAGGAGTCGTTGTGCTCGCCCTGCGGACGGCAGGCGTGAGCACGGGGCGGCCCAGCGCCCCACCCCCCGCGGGCGCCCACCTACCCTTGTCAGCACGTAGTAGCAGTCCCCGTGGAAGGTGTACTTCTTCCCGTCGAAGGTGGTGATGCGAGCCGCCCTCCAGGGCGCAGGTTCCGGGGCACGGGAGGTCCTTGCATGACCAGCGACCAGCATTGCACACGCTGGGGAGCAGGAGACAGTCAGGCGGGCCCACCCTCCCACACCAGGAAAACCCCACCCTGCTGTCCCGTGCGACCTCCGTGCACGCTGGGGCCCTCCTCCAAGCCCAGACTCCGCCCCACTGCACTGTCTGGCCAATGTGGAGGCTGGGTTCCGCCCCTGCACGCCCAGACTCCGCCCCCACCGCGCTGTCTGGCCAATGTGGAGGCGGGGCCCCGCCCCCTGCACGCCCAGACTCCGCCCCACTCCGCTGTCTGGCCTTGGTGGACGCTGGCCCCGCCCGCACTCTCACCACTGCTCGCAGTCGTTGGTGACCTGCTGACCCGGGGCATAGAGGTGGCCGTGCAGTTTGCAGTGACACTGGCTGACCGGGATGCAGCCGCTGCCCGCGACGTCGTCAAACACGGTGCCTGCGCGGGCAGCGTGTGCTGTTACTCTCAGGAAGTGCAGGACACGGGTGGGGCTTGGAGCAAAGAGGGTCTTCCACAGAGGACTCGGAGGGGCGCCCAAGGTGCTCCCCTGCACGTGCTCCGCCTTGCCCTGACTCCGCTGGCACCCGGCCTAGTGCCCACCCCACCCCGCCCGGCCGCTGGTGCAGCGGGGGCTGCTTGTGCCCTTGCCTCCCGCGCCTCAGCGCACCTTCAGGGCAGAAGCAGCCGTCCATTCTGTGCTCCTCACACAGGCTGCTGACCTCCAGGTGGGGAGCAGGTGTCCATGCAGGGGGAGCCGCTCTCCAGATAGACCATGTTCCCTGGGCAGCTCTTGGCTGCAAGACGAAGGCGGCGTGAGTGGGGGCGGCTGGGCGCGCCCCGCGCTGGGAAAGGTCCGTCCCTGTGGGACCCCCTCTTACGGCAGAGTGTGGGGGTCCCTCCAGTTGCCGGGCGCCCGCCGGCGTGAGAGCACTGGCGGGAGAACTCGGCCAGGGTGCTGCAGACGCAGGCGCCGCCCTGCGGGCACTGGCAGCGGTCCTGCACGCAGGCCTGCACGTAGAGCTCAGCGGGCACGCCGGTCCTGGCAGTCCTCGAAGGCCGCCAGACTCAGCAGCCGCTCGCACTGGCGCGCTGGGGAGACAGAGACGCCGGTGGCTGGAGTCCGGGGACAGGGGCCGGGGCTCTGCCCAGAGGGGGTCCCCACCACGTGCTCAGAGCAGGCCTTGGGGGCCGCCTGGAGCTCCTCGGGGTCCTCACACATGGCCTCAGGCTTGTTGATCTTCTGCATGTTGCCAAACTCCAGGGCACTGAAGGGCACCCCTGGGGCACAGCCATCACGTCAGCGCCCCGCACAGCTGCTGGCGCCCAGCCCAGCCCAGCCCTGGGCGCCCCCTCACCGTCCGGACAGGAACTTCGGAGTAGGTCTGAAGGCCGTTGAAGTCCCCGCAGAGCCCACGCGTGATTCCGAACTTGCTGTCCAGCTCCAGCTGTGGGACACGGGCAGGGAGTGGGTGGACGTCCGGGCCTGGCTGGCAGGAGGGCCCCGGGGCCCTGAGCTCTCACCATGAGCGAGTCCCTGCGGTTCCACATGAGGGACAGGCCGGCGCCGGGAAGTACACCTTGGTGTAAGCCGTCGTTCCTCCGATGAGGAGTCCCGGCTGTAGTGGGGGGGTGCTGACCCCTGCGGGCAGGAGGGGGTGTCAGCGTCCACTCTGCCTCGACTGTCCCCTGCCCATCTCTCCCCTCCCCCCCCTCCCGCAGAGAGGGGTGCTGGGCGCCTTCCTGCAGGAAACCAAATCCAGGATCAGAGAAAGGCCAAGCCTGCAGCTGGGAACCCGCCGGGCAGGAAAGGGCTTAGAGACCTCATTGTTCCTGGACAATGGGGGACAATGGCCGGAGCCAGGATGGGGTGCCGGGCGCTGAGGCCCCGGGAGTTGCCGTAACCCAAGCCCGGACCGGAGAGCCTGACCCTGGACCCAGCCTCTAGGGGCCCCAGGAAACACAAGGAGCACCCAACCCTCCCACTGGGCAGGGCTCCCGTCCACGCAGAGGCCCCTCAGGGAGTGGGTGCGGGCTGGGCGCCTCGGGTGCGGGGCTGGGCCTCACTCACATGGCACCGTTGACCACTGCCAGCTGGTGGGTGAGGTAGACGGTGTCATCTTTGATGGTGATGAGGACGTACTCGAGCTGCGGGTGGCCGCCCTGGCCCGGCCCACGCCCTACGCACGGCAAACCCTTGTAGGCGCCCGGCAGTCAGAGGCGAGGTTGTAGTCGCAGAGCCCGGGGAAGCGGAAGACGCCGCCGTCGAAGGTCTTGTAGTGGAAGTCGCCCCAGGTGCTGCAGACGTTGTGGCCGTGGTTCCGGTCCTGCCTTCTGGGGGAGCGAGGGTGAGCCCAGCCCACCCCAGCCCGGCCCGCTGAGCTCCGGACTCTGCCCCTGACGTGGGGGGTCCCCCATGTTACTGTCCTCTCCGGTGGGCCCCGAGTGCCCCAGCACCGCCGCCCACGCTGCCCAGTGTTCACTGGGACCTGGACCCGACAGTGGCCCTGCTGGCCGCCCCGGTCCACAGCAGCCCCGGGCCGTGTCCAGAACCCTCTTGAGAGGTGAAGAAACCCCCTGTTTCCCCCGAGTGGCAGGGAAGGGACGGTCCCTGGCCGGCAGACAGTGGCCGCTCCTCGGGCTGTGGCCTCAGGGATCCGCCGCCTTCATCCCTCACCTCTTCGGAGTGGGCCCCGCCGAGGCCAGGGCCAGGCAGAGGCCACCAGGTGGCCTAGAGGCAGCCCCATGGTGGCTCGAAGCAGTTGGCGAGACAGAGCGAGGACCGGGGTCCGCCTTATATGCCTGGCAGAGGGCGGGGTGGGCGGGGAGGGCCGGGGGGTGGGCAGCGCGCCAGCCGCACAGAAGACAGCTGTGGGGGCCCCGTGAGGAAATATTGATTCAGCTTATCGACGTTTATCTTTTTATGGCTCCCTGGGCAGGGAACCCGGAGGATGCAGTGCCCAATGACCCTAATTCCGACACTACGCCGGGCCAGCCCCGACCCTCTGGCCTGCTGCGGGACGGCCTGCCGGAAGCCCTGGAGTGGCCCCCGCCCTGTGGGCACCACCGAGGGCCTCCCCACTGCCTGATGCACGGGCCCCCTCCCCGCAGGGGTGTGTGGAGTGCTGGGCCGCCCTGAGTCTGCCGGCCCCGTGGAGCCCCCATCTCCTTCCTCGGGCTGGAGTCTCTGGAGTTCCGTACTGGAACTCCTGAGGCCGGTGCGCCGCGCAGCCTCCACGGCTGTCAGAGGTCCCCACAGACCCCTTGCTCCATCTGGCCCCTGACCAGTGGCAGCTGACCGTCCTTGACCTGGACTGCGCCAGGCCTGGAGGCAGCTCATGTCTCACCCGGTGGGTAAACTGAGGCTGTCCTCCTTCCTGCTGGGACCTGGGAGAGCTGCTGACCTCCAGTCTTAGCCGCCTCTGACTTGGGGCCCGTCCAGTGTCCCTGAGTCCCAGGCCCAGGGTGGGGGCTCGGGGGCATCAAGCGCCCCAAATCGATGAGAAGCTGACTGAGGCACACCAAGGGGCTTCCCTGGGGTCTTTGGGGGGGTCCCTGGAGCCTCTGACATGGGGGACCCCACGCCATGCCAGCACCCACAGCGGCCTCTGTGGGCCCAGTGCCCCAGATAGACCCAGAACAGGGGTGGCAGGGCCGAGGGTGCCTCTGGAGAGGGCACCTGCCCCCCTCCCGCTGGCCCCGAGGCCAGCACCCACTGGGCAGAGCAGCGGCACCAGTGTCCTGTGGAGGAGGAGAGGAGGAGGAGGAGGAGGAGGAGGAGGAGGATTAGGAACCAGAGCCTGCAGGCCCTGGGGGAGGTCGTGGGGCCACTCCCCCATGGGGCCCGACTGGCGGGAATTTCCACGGCAGCTGCCCAGCATGGGGCCAAAGGGTCCAGCCTGAAGTGTGGGCCCAGGATCTATGATGTGGGGGTGTCTAGACTGCTCTGGGGGTCGTGATCTGAGATTTGGGTCCCTACTCTGAGACATGGGTCCCTATTATGAGATGTGGGCACCTGCTACGAGATTTTAGGGTCCCTGGTCTAAGATTTGGGGTCCCTGGCATGAGATTTGTGGTCTGGTCGAGATTTGGGGTCCTTGGTATGATTTTTGGGGTCCCTGATATGTGTTTTTGGGACCTTGGTCCGAGATTTGGGGGTCCCTAGTCTGAGATTTGGGGTCCCTGGTCTGAGACTTGGGGGTCCCTGGTCTGAGACTTGGGGTCCCTGGTCTGAGACTTGGGGGTCCCTGGTCTGAGACTCTGGGGGTCCCTGGTCTGAGATTTGGGGTCCCTGGTCTGAGATTTGGGGGCCCCTGGTCAGAGATTTGGGGGGTCCCTGGTCTGAGATTTGGGGGGGGCCCTAATCTGAGATTTGGGGTCCCTGGTCAGAGATTTGTGGGCCCTAGTCAGAATGGGGGTCCCTGGTCTGAGATTTGGGGTCCCTGGTCAGAGATTTGTGGGTCCTAGTCTGAGATTTGGGGGTCCCTGGTCAGAGATTTAGGGGTCCCTAATCTGAGATTTGGGGTCCCTGGTCTGAGATTTGGGGGTCCCTAGTCTGAGATTTGGAGTCCCTGGTCTGAGACTTGGGGGTCCCTGGTCTGAGACTTGGGGGTCCCTGGTCTGAGACTTGGGGGTCCCTGGTCTGAGACTTGGGGTCCATATCTCTGACGGTTCTCCTGCTGCCCCTCTCTGCCCACCTCTAGCTCGGGATTCGGTGAGTGGCTGCGTGTGCCATGAACAGGGACACCACCCTGCCCCGCCCTGACAAGACAGTCCGAGGGATGACACAACTTTACAACCTGACCACGGGGGGGCGCATGAGACGTCACGACACGGCCCCAAATGACGGCCCGAGACGATGGTCCCTCATGCTCTGTCCACAAAGCCTGAGTCATCAGGAGGTGGGGCAGGGAGAGCAGGAGCTGGGCAGTGCACCGCAGCCCCTCGGAGCCCGTCGTGGGGAGTCCACATGGTCCGCCCAGATCCCTGCTGCCGCTGGGAATTCAGACTTGCAGGCTGAGAAATGGACCAAGACCTGGGGAGGCAGCACAGAGAGACACCTTCACCTGGCCACTGTTCTCACCATCTGGGCCACTGCTGGTTCCCTAGGGACCAGCCCCCTTAGACAGAAGATGGAGGCAAAGAGGATAAGAGGCTGGATGGACGGACACGTGAGTGGGTGAATGGTCAGTGCCCAGGCTGGTGATGGTGGTGGGTTGGTGCGTGGGTGGGTGGGTGGGTGGATGGATGGATGGATGGATGGATGGATGGATGGATGGATGGATGGATGGATGGATGGATGGGTGGGTGGGTGGGTGGGTGGGTGGGTGGGTGGGTGGGTGGGTGGATGGATGGATGGATGGATGGATGGATGGATGGATGGATGGATAGGGATGGATTTATGGGTGGGGATGATATGGGTGGGGATGATAGATGGATGAACTGATGGATGGGTGGGTGACTAAGGTGTGAGTGGTTGGGCCAGTCTAAACTTCTCAGGGCGGGGTGCACCTCCTCCAGTAGCTCTGAAGAGCCCCCTCACCAGGGCTGTGTGCACCAGTGACTGGCTGTTCCATTGCCCAGACTCGGGGCAGCCCCCACAAGCCGGGGAGGCAGTTACTCTCCTGGGATGAGGGAGCAAGCCCACCAGAGCACCAGCAGAAACGACTCCTCAGGCCCTGCGGAGTGTGGGGACAGCCTGGCCCTGGTGGGCAGTGAGGAGCAGCCGCCCTGCCCAGAGTGGTGCCTCCTGGGCTTTGGTGAAAGCCAGCGTGAGGAGCAGAGCCTGGCGGTGGTGTAGCCCCAGGGAGGACACTGCAGAGCCCCCCAGGGACGTTCCTCCGACGATCACTCGGCCGTTCCTGAAGACCCTAAGCAGGCAGTGAGACTCATTGTTATGCTGTGGAATGTGACGGTCCCACCCCCCTCACACGGCGTCTCCTGTGCACTGATACAGGATCACAGAAGCAGCCGCTGGATCCCAGCACCAAGAGGGCGGCCCCGCACCCAGCTGCCCGTTTGGAGCTGCCACCCCGCTCATCTCTGACCCGGCTAATACAGATTTGGGCAGATTGTCCGTCTCCATCTGAGAGAGCTGAGGTGGGCCTGGGCTAATGCGGCCAGAGCCATGCAGGGGAGGAGCTGGCAGGGGGAGACGTGAGCCGACCCGGGCTGCCGCAGGAAGTGGACAGGAGACGTGAGCCGAACCCGGGCTGCCGCAGGAAGTGGACAGGGAGACGTGAGCCGACCAGGGCTGCCGCAGGGAAGTGGACAGGGAGACGTGAGCCGACCAGGGCTGCCGCAGGAAGTGGACAGGGAGACGTGAGCCGACCCGGGCTTCCAGCAGGAAGTGGACAGGAAGACGTGAGCAGACCCGGGCTGCTGCAGGAAGTGGACAGGGAGACGTGAGCAGACCCGGCTGCTGCAGGAAGTGGACAGGGAGACGTGAGCAGACCCGGGCTGCTGCAGGAAGTGGACAGGGGAGACGTGAGCAGACCCGGGCTGCTGCAGGAAGTGGACAGGGAGACGTGAGCAGACCCGGGCTGCCGCAGGAAGTGGACAGGGAGACGTGAGCCGACCCGGGCTGCTGCAGGAAGTGGACAGGGAGACGTGAGCCGACCTGGGCTGCCGCAGGAAGTGGACAGGGAGACGTGAGCGGCCCGGGCTGTCGCAGGAAGTGGACAGGGAGACGTGAGCAGACCCGGGGTGCTGCAGGAAGTGGACAGGGAGACGTGAGCCGGCCCGGGCTGCCGCAGGAAGTGGACAGGGAGATGTTGCTGACCCCAGGATCCCGCAAGGAAGTGGACAGGAAGACACTGAGCTTACCCCGGCCTCGGCAGGAAGTGGATAGGGGACAAGGTGAGCTGACCCCGCAGGAAGTGGTCTCTGGTGTACAGCGCGGCTCTGTGGCCCCTGTCCACCAGGACCTTGCCCTGCAGTGGTGCAGTCTTGCCCCCTTTCCTGCTCTAGGGGTGGCTGTGGGCAGTGGGTGCTGGGCTGGAGCAGAGGCAGGTGACCTCTGACCTTGGCTGCATCCCTCTGACCCTGCTTCAAATAAAGCAGCTGATGGGGCCGGGAGCGATAGCCCAGAGGGTAGGGGCGTTTGCCTTGCACGCGGCCGGCCCATGCCGGCCCGGTTTGATCCCCGGCATCCCATATGGTCCCCGAGCACCGCCAGGAGTAATTCCTGAGTGCAGAGCCAGGAGAAACCCTGAGCATCGCGGGTGTGACCCAAAAAAAAAAAATAAAAAAAAATAAAGCAGCTGACCACACACTCGGGCACTTCGGGCTGTAAACTCAGCGCTTTCAGGCACCCTGAGTCCTCTCGGGGCACACGCTGTGCCCCTCTGCCCTCTGCCCTCTGCCCTCTGCGCTGGAGGCTCAGGACACCGTGCACTTGGTGAGGTGTCTGGGTCATGTGTGCACCCACTGCCCAAGTGCTGTCCTTCCCTGGGGCGCCCTCGCCCCTGGCTTCCCTCGGCCCCGCCCCTGCAGGTCCCGGAACCGAATCTCTGTACGAAAAGATGCCGGGCTGGCCCAGGGGGCACCCCCGGGTGCTGTGAGGTCTGGGTGCAAAACTCAGGCTGCCCTGGCACCCCGCCCCGCCCCTTCCCAGCTGGTTTGTCGGTCCCAGGTGAGGTGCGGCTGCCCCAGGAGCCAGTCACGGCGGGCGGACGGGCAGCAGCGTCCTTCCTGCCGTGCTTTGCTTCTTCCTGAAAAACAAGCAAGTGGAGTTTGAATGCACAGAGGGTGACGGCACAGAGCAGGGGGACCAGGCTCCACCCCGCACCTGTGACACACACCGGGCCCACACCGGGACGCACACCGGGGACACACACGGGACATGAACTGGGACTCACACCGACGCACACCGAACACACACCGGACGCACACCGGGATGCACACCGGGACACACACGGGACATGAACTGGGACTCACACCGGACGCACACCAGACGCACACCGGGATGCACACGGGACACACACCGGACGCACACCGGACACACACGGGACGCACACCGACACACACCGGGACGCACACTGGGACACACACCAGGACGCACACCGGACACACACGCGACATAAACTGGGACTCACACCGGGACGCACACCGGGACACACACCAGGACATGAACTGGAACTCACACGCGACGCACACGGGACACACACGGGACATGAACTGGGACTCACACCGGGACGCACACGGGACACACACCGGGACGCACACACCGGGACACACACCGGGACACACACCGGGACATGAACTGGGACTCACACCGGCGCACACCAGGACGCACACCGGGACATGAACTGGGACTCACACCGGGACGCACACCGGGACGCACACGGGACGCACACGGGACACACACGGGACACACACCGGGACACACACACCGGGACGCACACCGGACGCACACCGGGACTCACAGAGGACGCACACCGGGACGCACACCAGGACACACACCGGGGCGCACACCGGACACACACCGAGATACACACCCGTACCTCACACCGGGACACACACCAGGATACACCCGTATTCTCCACTGGGACACACACCGGAACACACACCGCATTCCTACACCGGGACGCTGTACCCCCTCGCTGCTACAGAGTCTCCTCAAGCCCCAGGCCCCACCTGCAGCACCCCTTGGCCCGTTGCGTGCACAGCCCCAGCCCCGTGGGCCTCTGTGCGTCCCGCCGCTGGCCCCCCGCTGCCCTCTGAGCTGTCAGCCCCTCCAGGTCCATCCCCACGGCAGCACCAGAACCACACTGGAGCTTCTTTCCAAAGGCTGAATTTCAGGGTTTTATTGGTTTACATTTGTGTTTGGGGCCACACCTGACCGTGCTTAGAGCTTACTCCTGGCTCTGTGCTTTGGGACCACTCCTGGAGCGGCTCAGGCGACTGGACGTGTGCAAGGCAAGCTCCCACCTGCTGTGTTGTGGCTCTGGCCCCTGGCTCTGCACAGAGGGGTCACTCCTGGTGGGCTTAAGGGACCATACGGGTTGATGGGGATAGAACTCAGGTCAGCCATGTGCAAGGCAAGCTCCCACCTGCTGTACCATGGCCCTGGCCCCTGGCTCTGTTTTTAAAATTGTTGTAATAAAGGAAACAAGTGTTTATAATAGTGTTAACATTTATGGTCTTGATGTTCAGTTACCACACAAGTGAGCATTCACTGTCTACCAGAGTCGTTCTGTTGCTTCTAGTCTGTCTCTTCTTTGCCTCCATCCTCTCCCCTAGCTTGGTGAGTTCAGTTACGTGACCCAAGGGACAGCGTGTTTGTCATCATTCAGTGCTGTCTGTTTCCTCATCTTGTTGCTGTGTGTCACCGATGAGTGACGTCATTTGGCATTTCTCTTTCTCCTGCTGACTTACTTTGCTTGACAGGGTGCTCTCAGTTCCATCCATCTTGCAATGAGCTGCAAGATTTCATCTTTCATTTTTTTTGGGGGTGCGCGGGCTTGGTCCACATCCGGTGATGCTCAGGGTTTGCTCCTGGCAGTGCTTAGGGAGCCGTATTGGATGCTGGGGATGGAACCTGGGCTGACTGTGTGCAAGGCAAATGTCCTACCCACTGTACTACTGCTCTGGCTCTGACTTTGTCCTTTCTTACAGTTGCGTAGTATTTCATTGTTGATACATATGCCCCTGCTGCTTATCCATTCTCTTGTCATTGCACGCTTGGATTGTTTCCTTGTCCTGGTTATGGTACCAGGCACCGACGATGAACGCTTAATGTTTTATGTCTGGGGGTAGACCCTTGAGTAAATTCTCTAGGTCACATGAAAGCTCTCTTACTTTCTTTCTGGTTTTGAGGCCACACCCGGCATTGCTCGGGCTTACTCCTGGCTCTGTGCTCGGGAATCACTCAGGGAACTGTCTGATATCCTGGACATGGAACCTGGGCTGGCCATCTGGGGTCCTGGACATGGAACCTGGGCTGGCCATCTGGGGTCCTGGACGTGGAACCCTGGGCTGGCCACGTGCAAAGGCCATCATCCTGCCCGCCGCACTGTGGCTCCAGTCCCTCAATTCTTAATTTTCGAGAAGTCTCCAGACTTTTCCACAGGGTTGAACCTCCCCAACCCCATGACAGAAGTGTTCTTTTCTCATCACATTTCGCCAACACTGGTTGTTCCCGTCCCGCTCTCTGTGTCCTCACCGCTGCGGGCGCTGCCTTGCGCCGTGACTTGCATCTCCCCGTAACGGGCGGCACTGACACTTCTAGTGCCCACCGCGGCCCGTGCGCCCTCTCTCAAGAGGAGTCTGATCGCCTCGCCCGCTCGTGACGGGGTTTCAGTTTTTCTGTTGCTGAGTTTCGGGTTTTGTTTTTGTTTCGTTTGCTTTGGGGGCCATACTCAGTGGTCCTGGGGCAACTTATTCCAGGCTCTGTGCTCAGGGGGTCACCCCTGGCAGGCCAGGGGACCATATGCGGTGCTGGTCAGCCGTGGGCCAGGCCAACACCCTCCCCACCATGCTCTGGCTCCGCCGCTGTTGCCGAGCTCTGCAGGCGTGGACCGGGCGCCCTTTCTGGGCACCTTGGTGGCCAGTCTTTCAGCCTCAGGCCTTTGCCTGCCGTCGCCCCCCCTGCCGTCGCCCCCTGCCTGCCGCCGCCCCTGCCTGCCGTCGCCCCCTGCCTGCCGTCGCCCCCCTGCCTGCTGTCGCCCCCGCCCGCCGCCTCCCCCTGCCTGCCGTCGCCCCGCCTGCCGTCGCCCCACGCCTGCCGTCACCCCGCCGCCGCCCCTGCCTGCCGTCGCCCCCGCCGTCGCCCCCCCGCCGTCGCCTGTGGACTTTGACTCCTCCTCTTTTGGGACAGGGCTGGGCTGTGCTGGCCGGACCCCACGAGCCCTCGCTGTGTGTCCTGCTGTCCTCTGCATACACGCCCAGCCCTGACATTCAGCCCACCTGACAGTGACCGTTGGGTCTCTCCTGCTCCCAGGCCCCCAGTGCTCTCCACCGAGCTCCTCCTCCTCTTGGAGTTATCTGCCCCTCACTCTACGGCTCACGCAGTGACGTCTGGAGGGGCGGCACCCCCAATGACCTGGCTGGCTCCTTGCGAATAGCTGCTCCCAGGTGGAGAAAGTTCTCCGGCTTGTTTGCTGATGGCTTTTATCAGCGGCTGGTGTTGACTTCAGTTAAACGCGTTTCCCGTGGCTATGGCGACAGCCTTGGTTTTTCGGCCTCAGAATATGGGCCCAGCCCTGGGGCTGGGGTCTGCCTGTCCCCGCTTCCTCAGTCACCCACCTCGAGGGTGGCTGCGTGCTTTGCTTCTCTCAGCGAGGTTTGAACATCAGAAATGAGGACGGTCGGGCCGGAGCTATAGCCCAGCAGATAGGGTGTTTGCCTTGCATGCGGCCGGCCTGGGCCGGCCGGGTTCAATCCCCAGCATCCCATATGGTCCCCTGAGCACCGCCAGGAGTGATTCCTGAGTGCAGAGCCAGGAGAAACCCCTGAGCATCGCGGGTGTGACCCAAAAAAGCAACAAATAAATAAATAAATAAGTAGATAGATAGATAGATGAATCAATGAATGAATAAATTAATGGATGAATAAATAAATAAAAATTAAAGAATGAAATGAAATGAGGACGGTCATCCCGGGGACCCTGGCGCAGGCGGCGCCACGTCAAACCCCAGGGCGGGCGGGTGTGGGGCTGACTCCTGGTTGCTCGAGACCCTCTCGGCAGCGTTGGTAAGTCCCGCAGGACCCCGGTGGCCTGTTAAATACCAGCACACGCAGGCTGGACTAGCACAGTGGTCGGCTCCGCCCGGGGTCCACCCGCACCCGTGCCCTGGCTGAGAACCCGGGGGCTCCTCTAAACACCCGGGTCTGGCCCCAAAGCAAAACAAAGGCAATAAACTTCACATGAAGGTCATGCCAGCTTTCTTTTTTTCTTTTTTTTTTTTGGTTTTGGGGCCACGCCAGGCGTTACTGAGGGCTGACTCCTGCCTCCCACTCAGGAATGACTCCTGGGGACCGTTGAGGGTGTCAGGGACTACACCGCAGCGACCACGTGCAAGCAAATACCCGCCCGCTGTGCTGTCGCTCAGCCCTACACCAGCTTTGCTTTTCTTGCTTTTTTTTTCTTTTTTTTTTTTTTTGTTCAGGTCACCGCGGTGCTCAGGGGTTACTCCTGGCTCTGCACTCAGGACTTACTCCTAGCGGTGATCGGGGGACCATATGGGATGCTGGGGATCGACCCAGGGCGCCGTGCAGGGCAAACGCCCTCCCCGCTGTGCTGTCGCTCAGCCCCTACACCAGCTTTCTTAACTGAAAGAACCAGCATAAAATTTGCACTGGCTGGGGCCGGAGCGATAGCCCAGCGGGTAGGGCATTTGCTTTGCACACGGCCGGCCTATGCCGGCCCGGGTTCGATCCCTGGCATCCCATATGGTCCCCGAGCACCGCCAGGAGTAATTCCTGAGTGCAGAGCCAGGACTAACCCCTGAGCATCACTGGGTGTGACCCAAAAAGCAAAAAAAAAAAAAAAGTGCAGTGCCGGAGCGAGAGGCTGCGTCTCCCAAGGAACCACTCGCTGACTCGGCTGCTGTTGCCTTTGCACAGAAGCTTGCTCAGATGCCCAGTGGCCTGTGCTCTGCCCTCGCCACACAGAGCCTTTACTCCCACTCACCCACAGCTGGGGCTGCATGGGCGTCCCCGTCTTCCCGTGGAGCTGCCGTGGTTCTCCCCGTCTTCCCGTGGAGCTGCCGTGGTTCTCCCCCATCTTCCCGTGGAGCTGCCGTGGTTCTCCCCCATCTTCCCGTGGAGCTGCCGTGGTTCCTCCCCATCTTCCCGTGGAGCTGCCGTGGTTCTCCCCCATCTTCCCGTGGAGCTGCCGTGGTTCTCCCCATCTTCCCGTGGAGCTGCCGTGGTTCTCCCCATCTTCCCGTGGAGCTGCCGTGGTTCTCCCCGTCTTCCCCGTGGAGCTGCCGTGGTTCCTCCCCGTCTTCCCGTGGAGCTGCCGTGGTTCTCCCCGTCTTCCCGTGGAGCTGCCGTGGTTCTCCCCGCCTTCCCGTGGAGCTGCCGTGGTTCTCCCCCGTCTTCCCGTGGAGCTGCCGTGGTTCTCCCCCCGTCCTCCCGTGGAGCTGCCGTGGTTCTCCCCGTCTTCCCGTGGAGCTGCCGTGGTTCTCCCCCGTCTCCCGTGGAGCTGCCGTGGTTCCTCCCCGCCTCCCGTGGAGCCGCCGTGGTCCTCCCCGCCTTCCCGTGGAGCTGCCGTGGTTCTCCCCCATCTTCCCCGTGGAGCTGCCGTGGTTCCCCCCCATCTTCCCGTGGAGCTGCCGTGGTTCTCCCCATCTTCCCGTGGAGCTGCCGTGGTTCTCCCCATCTTCCCGTGGAGCTGCCGTGGTTCTCCCCATCTTCCCGTGGAGCTGCCGTGGTTCTCCCCCATCTTCCCGTGGAGCTGCTGTGGTTCTCCCCTCCTGTCTGTGGTGCTGCCGTGGTTCTGCGGATGTGGTTCTCCCCCACATGTGCCACAGAATCATCGTGGTTCTCCCTATGTCTGCCCGTGGAGCCTGAGTGGGCCCCCCCAGGTTTGTCCCTTGTGCCCCACCCCCACGGCTCTCCCACAGCCTTGCCTGTTCTTGTCTAATGCCTTAGGGTAGACCGAGACCACAGGCCGGAGACACGCTGTCCGTCACGCACGTCAGCGTGGCCCCTCCTGGACACCGTAGGCCAGGGCCACACGCAGACTTTGGCAGTGCCGGTCACTCCTTTGGGGTCAGACACTGGCCCCATTCTGGCCCGTCTTGCCTCAGGCTCTGTCCTTGGGGACACGCAGACAGGCTCACCCTTCACCTCTGACCTTGGGGCTGGCCTTGGGATGGGGTGAGCTGGAACAATACATGCCCCAGCTCTTCGGGGGATGCCAGCCCTAGAAGAGGGTCCCAGGCCCTGTGGCAGATGCTGCCCTGGGGAGAGGCGGAACACACGGAACACGAGGGTGGCGTGGCTGGGGCCAGACACTCCTCACCAGGTGACAGCTGACCCGCTGGTGCCCAAGCCTGACGCTGGCCACACCACCCAGTCGCCAGGGACCCACACCACCTCTGAGAAGCTGGGTGGGTCCGCTACAGAGACCCCCAAAAGGAAAGCTGTGAGCGCCACGGCCCCGCAGCACTCAGGAGGCTCACGCCACAGTGCTCAAAGGCCCCAAACTGGAGCCACGTGGGAGGAGCAGCTGGGACAGCAGTGCCTGCTATGGGGAGCTCAGCGTCCACCCCTCCAGCTGAGGGCAGCCTGCCGTGGGGGCTCAGCGCCCACCCCTCCAGCTGAAGGCAGCCTGCCGTGGGGTCAGTGTGCACCCCTCCAGCTGAGGGCAGCCTGCCGTGGGGCTCAGCGTCCACCCCTCCAGCTGAGGGCAGCCTGCCGTGGGGGCTCAGCGCCCACCCCTCCAGCTGAGGGAAGCCTGCCGTGGGGGTCAGTGTCCACCCCTCCAGCTGAGGGCAGCCTGTCGTGGGGGGTCAGTGTCCACCCCTCCAGCTGAGGGCAGCCTGCCGTGGGGGCTCAGCGCCCACCCCTCCAGCTGAGGGGCAGCCTGCCGTGGGGGCTCAGCGCCCACCCCTCCAGCTGAAGGCAGCCTGCCATGGGGGCTCAGCGCCCACCCCTCCAGCTGAGGGCAGCCTGCCGTGGGGGCTCAGCGCCCACCCTCCAGCTGAGGGAAGCCTGCCGTGGGGGTCAGTGTCCACCCCTCCAGCTGAGGGCAGCCTGTCGTGGGGGCTCAGTGTCCACCCCTCCAGCTGAGGGCAGCCTGCCGTGGGGGCTCAGCGCCCACCCCTCCAGCTGAGGGCAGCCTGCCGTGGGGGCTCAGCGCCCACCCCTCCAGCTGAAGGCAGCCTGCCATGGGGGCTCAGCGTCCACCCCTCCAGCTGAGGGCAGCCTGCCGTGGGGGCTCAGCGCCCACCCTCCAGCTGAAGGCAGCCTGCCGTGGGACTCAGCGTCCACCCCTCCAGCTGAGGGCAGCCTGCCGTGGGGGGTCAGTGTCCACCCCTCCAGCTGAGGGCAGCCTGCAGTGGGGGGTCAGCGTCCACCCCCTCCAGCTGAGGGCAGCCTGCCGTGGGGGCTCAGCGTCCACCCCCTCCAGCTGAAGGCAGCCTGCCGTGGGACTCAGCGTCCACCCCTCCAGCTGAGGGCAGCCTGCCGGTGGGGTCAGCGTCCACCCCTCCAGCTGAAGGCAGCATGCCGTGGGGGTCAGCGTCCACGCCCTCCGTCCTCGTCACCAGGAAGAGCCTCGGACTCCAGGAGCCTGACTGCAGCAGGGCCCAGCCCCTCAAGGAACAAACAGGCCAGTTCCTGGGAAAGGCCGACAGCTGGGGGCCAGGCCGGGGGAAAGTTCACGATGGTCAAGCCGCCGCCCACTTTATGGCCACGTCCTGGAGCGGGGTGTGGCCAGTGACCGCCCTGCCGGGCAGCACCACATGAGCCTTGGGCTGGCCAGTGCTAGAGGAGAGGGCACCCCACAAGCCTCCCAGGCCGCCCCTGCGGGTGCCCAGTGGACAGGGCCGTCCCCAAGTGACCAGAGAGGCCGGAGTGGCACCCCCTTTCGGACCCACATACTGTGGCGGCTCGGCTGGGATCAGAACCCAGTCGGGAGGAAGGAGAACCAGGGTAGGGCGGGGCGCAGCAGCAGGGGTGAAGGGCAGGGCCGGAACCGGGGCCCAGAGATGGGGAGAAGCAAGGAGGGGGGGAGGAGGGAGAGCCCGGTCTGGGGTCTGGGGGGTGAGACTCGGGCCTGGGGTTTGTGCCACAGTGCGGGAGGGCACAAGGCTGGTGTGAACACAGGGGGCTTGGGGGGGAGTTGAGGGCGCATGGGGTGAGGGTCTCCCCACCTCCCCTGGCCATTCCTGTCCATCTTCGTCTGCGGTCACCAGAGGGGCCAACAGCCCAGTGCCGGAGGGCAGCTCGTGTGGGAAACGGACATGTCCCCACCAGCAGGGGGCGCTGGGCGCAGCAGCTTCTGGCCTGGCCCGCTGCAGCCAGATGACCAGAGTCCACGAGACGTAACAGGCCCCTGTGGATGTCCCCGCCCCCAGCCTGCACCCCGTACTCGGGAACGCCAGTGCTCGGCAGCAGGTGAGGCCCCTTAGACACTGTCCAGCCAGTGAGGGGTCGGCAGGGAGTGGGGACCACACCCCATTTCCAAGACCTCCCACAGGCAGACCGTGATGTTGGGGTACAGGGGCAGAGTCGTCTGCCAGCCTGAGGTGCCGAGGACGGGCTGACCACAGCCCTGACCCCACCTGGCCCCTTGGGCCTGACAGCAGCTGTGCCCATGCCCACCAGGCAGGACCCCACGTGGGTCCCTGCTGTGACCCAAAGTGACCCAGCACCACCATCTCTGGGGCCTGTCACGGGGCCTGTCACCGGGCCCCACGAGTCACAGGTGCTGGTCTGGGGCTGGGAACTCCAGGGTTGGGGGAAGGGCCCTGGGGCAGGGACTGTGCCCCAAAGGCAGGGACTGGCCAGGCCGTGGGACCAGCCTCCTCAGCACCTCACATGAGCCCCCCAGGCCCAGCCGGTGCCCCCTGCTCTGCAGAGACCCGGGTCCGCACACGTAGGCAGGCATAGTCGCCACAGCCCGGAGCAGGTGTGGCCCCCTGATGCACACGTAGGCAGGCGCCCACAGTCGCCCAGCCGGGCAGGTGTGGCTCCCTGATGCACACGTAGGCAGGCAGCCCACAGTCGCCACAGCCCGGAGCAGGTGTGGGCTCCCTGATGCACACTTAGGCAGGCACAGTCGCCACAGCCCGAGCAGGTGTGGGCTCCCTGATGCACACGTAGGCAGGCACAGTCGCCACAGCCCGAGCAGGTGTGGGCTCCCTGATGCACATGCAGGGCAGGCACAGTCGCAACAGCCCGGAGGCAGGTGTGGGCTCCCTGATGCACACGTAGGCAGGCAGCCCACAGTCGCCACAGCCCGGAGCAGGTGTGGGCTCCCTGATGCACACAGTGCAGGCACAGTCGCCACAGCCCGAGCAGGTGTGGGCTCCCTGATGCACACGTAGGCAGGCACAGTCGCCACAGCCCGGAGCAGGTGTGGGCTCCCTGATGCACATGCAGGCAGGCACAGTCGCAACAGCCCGGAGCAGGTGTGGGCTCCCTGATGCACACGTAGGCAGGCACAGTCGCCACAGCCTGGAGCAGGTGTGGGCTCCCTGATGCACACGTAGGCAGGCACAGTCGCCACAGCCTGGAGCAGGTGTGGGCCCCTGATGCACACGTAGGCAGGCACAGTCGCCACAGCCTGGAGCAGGTGTGGGCCCCTGATGCACACGTAGGCAGGCACAGTCGCCAGCCCGGAGCAGGTGTGGGCCCCTGATGCACGCGTAGGCAGCCCACAGTCGCCACAGCCTGGAGCAGGTGTGGGCCCCCTGATGCACACGTAGGCAGGCACAGTCGCCACAGCCTGGAGCAGGTGTGGGCTCCCTGATGCACACGTAGGCAGGCACAGTCGCCACAGCCCGGAGCAGGTGTGGGGTCTCCCCTGATGCACACGCAGGCAGGCACAGTCGCCACAGCCTGGAGCAGGTGTGGGTTCCCTGATGCTGGCAGCTCTGCCGCTTCCCACGAGCATGAGGCTCGGGGTGCACCTGCCCCAAATGCTCTCAGCAGATGATCTCAGCCTCAGAAAA
The DNA here is from genome assembly GCA_021461705.1 of Cryptotis parvus. NCBI lineage: Eukaryota > Metazoa > Chordata > Mammalia > Eulipotyphla > Soricidae > Cryptotis > Cryptotis parvus. The sequence goes on from JAJIBD010010885.1 coordinate 25,705, forward strand.
CTCAGGGACAAAACAAGGCTGCCCACTGTCCCCACTTCTGTTCAACATAGTGCTGGAGTACCATGCTGTACCTAATATGCACAACATAGTAATGTGCCTAATGTGCCTGATATACTATGCAAGTGCCATAGCTATGAGGGAAGAAAAGGACAATAAGGGCATCCGGATAGGAAAGGAAGAAACCAAGCTGGCATTACTTGCAGACGACATCATATTGTACCTAGAGAAGCCTAAACTCTCTACCAAAAGGCTCCTAGATAACAGAGCAAAACCAGTTCGAGCCCAGGTAGGCAGTTCCCAGAAGTGGGAATCACTGGGAATTCGTCAGATGGAGTCAGGGTTCAGCCATTCCCCTCTCCATTTTGTCGAGCCTGGTGGCCCCGCCCAGGAGCTGCCCGGGGGCCGTCGGCCATAACATGAAGAGGCTCACGGGATGCTGGGGAGGCTGGAACTCGGCTTGCACCGGCCCAGCTGAATAGGGCACCCCAGGGAGGGCAGACGGGTTTTGGGAGTGGGCCCGTCACCTCTGGGGGGGTCCCGGAAGCAGCCGGATGAGACTCGCCCATCACACTAGCCACCATTTTCGCTGTCCGGACGCTGGGAAACTGCCTCATGACCAGATTAACAGAGCAAAACCAGTTCGAGCCCAGGTTGCGCGGCCACTTGCGGCCGCAAGTGGTCCATTAAAATAGTGGAAACAGTAATGTCTTTTAATGCACTGCATTCCATGAAGAGCAGGAAAGTTTGGCAGGACGGAGAGATAAAGAGGAGAGAAATGACATACAGAACCCGCCAAGTAGTTGAGGTGTGGGAGGGGGAGGGAGGTGGGGACATTGGTGATGGGAGATGGTTTGAGTGGAGAGATGGGTGTTGGAACACTGTAGAACCAAAACTCTACATGAGCATCTTTCAATTGTATGTCTAAAATGGTGTAATAATATTTGGGGGGGGATAATAAAATAAAATTAAATCGGAAAAAGGCTCCTAGAAACAATAGATTCCTACAGTAGAGTGGCAGGGTCAATACCCAAAAGTTAACAAAATAAAGAGAAGAAAGGGATACTAAAGAAACTATTCCATTCACAATTGTGCCACAGAAAATCAAATATCTAGAAATCTGTTTGACTAAGAATGTAAAGGATCCCTACAAAGAAAACTACAAAATGCTGCTTCAAGAAATAAAAGAGGACCTGAGGAAATGGAGACACAGTCCCTGATCGTGGACTGGGAGAATTAACATTGTCAAAATGGTACTGCTTCCTAGAGCTTCATACAGATTCAATGCCGTCCCTATAAGGATACCCATGACATTCTTCAAAGAAATTGACCAAACTCTCCTGAAATTCATATGGAATAATAAACCTCCACGGTTAGCTAAAGAAATCCTTGGGAAAAAGAAGATGGGAGGCATCACCTTTCCCAACTTCAAACTGTACTACAAAACAGTAGTAATTAAAACAGCATGGTATTGGAGTAAAAACAGACCTGTGGCTCTATGGAATAGAACTGAATATCCTAATACACACTCGCAAATATACAATCACTTAATCTTTGATAAAAGAGCAAAAAATATTAAGTGGAGCAAAAAAAGCCTCTTCAACAAATGGTGCTTGGAAAACTGGGCAGCTACGTATAAAAAATGAACTTAGACCTCCTTCTAACGCCATGCACAAAAGTCACATCAAAATGGATCAAAGATCTCAACATCAGACATGAGTCTGTAAGGTACATAGAAGAAAACCTAGGAAAAACACTACTACATCGACGCTAAAAGCATCTTCAAAGACGAAACACCACTGACAAAGCAAATGGAAGCAAAGATAAACATATGGGACTATATGGAACTGAAAAGCTTCTGACTTCAAAAAGAAACAGTGACCAAGATACAAAGACAGCCCACAGAATGGGAAAGAATATTCACTCAAAGCCCATCTGATAAGGGGTTAATGTCCAGGATATATTAGGCACTGGTAGAACTTTACAAGAAGAAAGCAGTCAACCGGGCTGGAGCGATAGCCCAGTGGGTAGGGCGTTTGCCTTGCACGCAGCCGGCCCAGGCCAGCCCGGGTTCGATCCCCGGCATCCCATATGGTCCCCGAGCACCGCCAGGAGTAAGTCCTGAGTGCAGAGCCAGGAGAAACCCCTGAGCATTGCCGGGTGTGACCCAAAAATAGAAAAAAAGAAAATTAAATTTAAAGAAAGAAAACTCGGGGCCAGGACGCTTAACCAGGTGAGTCCTCTAGGGCCTGGGCTAAGGCCACGCGGGCCCTGGTGACCTCCCAGGGTATGTGACAGGACCTGCCCAGGGAAGTGTCCAGAGACAGCCACGACCGCCAGCAGGTGGCGCCAGGTACCAGCACTGGGCCCGCAGGGAGCCGATGTGTGCATTTGTGTATGCGTGTACTTGTGTGTCTGTGTGCGTGCATATGTGTGTCTGTGTTCGCGCATCTGTGTGCATGTGTATCGGTGTGTATCTCTGTGTGTCTGTGTGTGTCTGTGTTTGCACATCCATGTGCATGTGTGTCTTTGTGTGCCTGTGTGTTTTTGTGTGCATGTGTGTGCTATGTGTTGTATCAGTGTGCAAGTGTGTTCATATGTGTCTCCGTCTATAGGTTCCCCCACATGCAGTCACACACACACAGACTCATGGGTACACACCAACAGGTCCCCATACATACACAGAGAGACACCTACAGACATAGAGATCCCGATACACTTGCACAGATACACACAGACCCCCCAAGACACACACAGAGACACACACACACAGACACACACAGATCCCCCAGACACACAGAGACACAGACACACACAGACACACACAGACACGCAAACAGACACGCAGCACAGAGACACGCGCACACACACACAGAGACATGCACACACACACACAGACACGCAGACACGCACACACAGACACACGCACACACACAGAGACACATACAGATCCCCCAGACACACAGACACACAGACACACGCACACACACAGACACACACAGATCCCCCAGACACACAGACACACACACACAGACACACAAACAGACACGCACACACAGACACGCGCGCACACACACACACACAGACACGCAGACACGCACACACAGACACGTACACACACACACACACACACAGACCACTCCTCCTGCATGGCCCCCACAGCCCAGGCACTTGACCTCACGAGGCAGACATGTAGGAGATCAGCACCTCGGCCCCATGATCCGGCAGTGGCTCACCTCTGTGGGCAGCTGCCCATGATGGACACAGCCTGGGTGGGCCGACCCCTGCCCACAGGGACCCCATGGTCAGTCCTGAGGTCAGGGAATGGGGGCTGCGGGGCCTGTGTGCAGCTAGAGAGCAACCTGGGTGCCCTGGGCCCGCCCCTGGGCTGGGCTCCTGCAATGGACACAGCCCGCACACTGAGGGTTTCTCCGTGCCAAGCTGGCCGCGGGCCGGGCAGAGACGCGGGGCCTTGTGGCGGCAGGCGGAAGCGGATGTGGCCTTTTCTCAGATTACAGCCTGCGTCAACAGGACGGCCTGGCGCTGTGGCCGCTGCCCGCACCTGCAGGGCCCACGTGTCCCCAGCTGGCACGGCCCAGCTGCTGTGGCCCAGGTCCACCTACCTCATGGCCCCGGATGCTGCAGAAAGCGGAGGATGGGCCTGTGCGCCCCGGGGACTCTCAGCACCCTCACAGGCCCCGCTCTGCCTGAGAGGGCCGCAGAGGCCTGGGGCACCCCCTTCCCTTTCTTTACTTTTATTTTTTTTTTGCTTTTTGGGTCACACCCGGCGATGCTCAGGGGTTACTCCTGGCTCTGCACTCAGGAATTACTACTGTGGTGCTCGGGGGACCATATGGGATGCCGGGGATCGAACCCCGGCCGGCTCAGGCTGGCCGAGTGCAAGGCAAACGCCCCTACCCGCTGGGCTATCGCTCCGGCCCACCCCCTTCCCTTTCTTTACTTTTATTTTGGTTTGGGGGCACACTTGGCAGTGCTCAGGGATTACTCCTGTGGGATCGGGGACCCTGCGCAGTGCCAGGGATCAACCCTGGTCCAGCCAGCCATGTGCAAGGCAAACCTTAACCCTGCACACGCCTCCAGGCCCTGCGCCTCGGAGTTCTGAAAAGGTGCTGCTCGATCAGAGTACAAGAAAGGGGGAACAAAAACTCATGTGCGTGTTTCTCTGGCTTGGGGGCCACACCCAGCACTGCTCTGGACTCCTGGGAGACCTCACGGGGTGCCGGGGCCAACCTGAGCTGGCAGTGGGCAAGGCCAGGGGACAGGACTTGGGGGGTTCTTTGCAGACGGAACAGGTGAGAGCACTGGCACAGGACCCCCACTAGCACCATGCTTGGTCCTAACAGCTCCATGCCCTGGCACTGCTGGTGTGGCCCAAACACAAAAATAAATGCATAAGTAATAATACAATTAAAACAGTCAAAATAAGAAGACATTGAAAATACATGGTTGCCTGAGTGCCTGAAAACAGACTGGATAAAGAAGTTATGGTACATCCACACAAAGGAATACTATGCAGCTGTTAGGAAAAAGAAATTATAAAATTTGCCTATAAATGAATGGACATGGAGAGTATCCTGCTGAGCGAACTAGTCAGAAGGAAAAGGACAGACAAAAGAATGGTTGCATTCATTTGCGGGATAAAACAATAGCATGAGGGGCCGGAGCGACAGCACAGTGGGGAGGGTGTTTGCCTTGCACGCAGCCGACCTGGGTTCTATCCCGGGCATCCCCCAAGCACTACCAAGAGTAATTCCTGAGTGCAGAGCCAGGAGTAACCCCTAAGAATCGCCGGGTGTGACTCAAAAAACAAAAAAAAAAAAAATAGCATGAGACTAATATCCAAGGCCGGGCAAAACAGGAACCAGGAGGACTTGTCAAGCTTGACTCTACCACAAGTGTGTGGGCGTCAGATGTAAGACAGAGAAGGAAGTAGTGTGCTAATAATGTTGGAAATGTTCATATCTGACTAGAACTGAGCATTGAACATAGGCAAAGGGATATACATGATAACCTCTAAATGTATGTATGGTAAGCAACAATGTAAGAGAAAGTAGAAGAAAAGGAGGAGGAGAGGACGAGGAAGAGGAAGAAGATGAAGACGACGAAGAAGAAAGAAGAAAGAAAGAGAGAGAGAAAGAAAGAGAGAGAAAGAAAGAGAGAAAGAAAGAAAGAAAGAAAGAAAGAAAGAGAAAAGAAAGAAAGAAAGAAAGAAAGAAAGAAAGAAAAGAAAGAAAGAAAGAAAGAAAGAAAGAAAGAAAGAAAGAAAGAAAGAAAGAAAGAAAGAAAGAAAGAAAGAAAGAAAGAAAGAAAGAAAGAGAGAGAAAGAAAGAAAGAGAGAAAGAGAGAAAGAGAGAAAGAGAGAAAGAGAGAAAGAGAGAAAGAGAGAAAGAGAGAGAGAAAGAGAGAGAGAAAGAGAGAGAGAAAGGGAGAAAGGGAGGAAGGAAGGAAGGAAGGAAGGAAGGAAGGAAGGAAGGAAGGAAGGAAGGAAGGAAGGAAGGAAGGAAGGAAGGAAGGAAGGAGGAAGGAAGAAGGAAGAAGGAAGGAAGGAAGGAAGGAAGGAAGGAAGGAAGGAAGGAAGGAAGGAAGGAAGGAAGGAAGGAAGGAAGAAGAAGGAAGGAAGAAGGAAGAAGGAAGGAAGGAAGGAAGGAAGGAAGGAAGGAAGGAAGGAAGGAAGGAAGGAAGGAAGGAAGGAAGGAAGGAAGGAAGGAAGGAAGGAAGGAAGGAAGGAAGGAAGGAAGGAAGGAAGGAAGGAAGGAAGGAAGGAAGGAAGGAAGGAAGGAAGGAAGGAAGGAAGGAAGAAGGAAGGAAGGAGGAGGATGCCTGCCCTAGAGGCAGGCGGGGAGGGGAGGGAATGGGGGCTTTGGTGGTGGGAAACGGGCTGGTGCAGGGATGCGGCTGGAACTGTCTGACTGAAACCCAGGAAGAGTCACAGCATGACGGAAAATCACGACTTTGCAACTGTGTATCTCACGGCGGCATAATAAAAAAATTAATATATTGTTGCATGCCTGTGACCTTATTCACTTTCCGGCTGTGCTGTGTGTGGCTGGGGGCCGGCGCCAACTCACTCCACAGCTCTGGGCCGACAGCAGCGTCCTCCAAGGTGGCCACAGGCCCCCATTCCACAAACACCCCAGAGGTGACTCAGGGGACAGGACCTGTGTGGTCAGTGAAGGGGAGACTGGGGAGGGACAAGGATGTGTCGTGTCAGGGAGATCCTAGAGATGGACACAGCCACTAGGGCACCAGCCAGACCCCGGCCGGCCGCCGCGCCGGCGCCCAGACCCCGGCCGCCGCCTCAGCCCGCCTCTGGCTGCCCAGACCCCGGCCGGCCGCCTCAGCCCGCCTCTGGCTGCCCAGACCCCGGCCGCCGCCTCGCCCGCCTCTGGCTGCCCCGGTCAGGGTCGTGGAACAGGGCTGACAGAGGCTCCTGTCTTTCTCCCTACCCCGCCCCATTCCCACAGGCAGGGGGCCACCTCCTGCTGGAGTCAGGATGGAGGACACCTGCCCAGCTGATGCAGTGACGGGACAGTGTCCACACTGCCCGATTCCCATTCCCCTCGTGCAGCTCCTGGGCCATGGGGGCCGGGAGCTGCCCCAACCCGCCTCCTCCCAGGGAGAAGAGCCGCAGGGGGCACCGGGGCCGCCCCGCCCGCACAGGCGCCTCTGTACAGGACTCGGGTGCTGGTCGCCCAGTCTGCGGGGTCATGGTCCCCCTGAGAGCAGCGTCTGAGGCTGCCCCAGTCTCTGGGACTCAGGGCCGGGCTGCCGGGCTGCTCCCTGCCACGTGCCTGCCCGCTCCAGCTCTCCTAGGCCCAGCCCTGGACTCCTCAGGCCCGACTAGGGCCTCAGTTTACCCACCTTGTCCGGACCCCTGCCCTCCTGAGAGCTCTGCCCTGCCTGTGCTGCAGGGGAGCCGGGGCTGAGGCGTGAAGCCCAACGGGCACATGCCCCGTGCTGCCCTCCCCTGTGGCACCCGCCCCGCCCTGGGCACTGTCCTCCCCACACGGCCCACACTGGACTCTATGGCGGGCTCCTTCAGCACCCAGAGCCACATCTGAGCTACGGGGGACTCCGCTGAGGGCCCAGGACTCCTGCTCCACAATGGGGCCAAGGTCAGTCACCACCCGACTCCCAACGGGGACCTTAAGGGCCCACCAGCCCCGCACTGGCCCCGCCTCTATGTGACGTCCCTGCCTCAGGCCAGGGCTAGGCTCGGTGGGGTGCGGGTCATGGCCTCTGGGGTCGGGGTTAGGCAGGGCTGAGGTGGGGGAGTGGGTGCCGAGGAGCAGGAACAGGAGGGGTGTGGGGGAGCCCCAGACTGCAGGCCACAGGCCGGCCGTGCCCCTCCCAGCCCCTGTCCAGGCCCCTGCTCTGCAGTGGACATGCCAGTGGCCCAGCGCCCCCTGACTGCCCTACTCCTCGGCCACCCCCGCCGCCGTCAAGAGACCCAGAGTATTCCCACGGGGAGGCGGCAGTTATCCTTGGCCTCTGCCGGGCACATCAGCAGGCGGGCCCGTACCTGCCCCCGGGGTCCTCACAGCTGAGCTCAGGCCCAGCCCGGGCTGGACCACAGGTCATTGGCTCCAGCTTTGCTCCCAGCTGCGCAGGGGGGAGTGGGGGGGCACCCACAACTGCCCCCCAGCCAGTTCCGTTTTCCGCTGCTCTTATCGGGGAAACAAAGGCTGCTCACACGCTTATCTCGCGGCTGTTTGCCTGCGGCCTCCCAGGCTGCAGGAGGCGCCGACGCCCACCAGCACGTGGGGATGCCTGAGCCCCAGTTCCCTGCTGGCACCGACAGCCCCGGGCAAATGCTCTACTCTGCTGCTTCGCAGGAAACCCAGCCCAGTTCACACACGTGCACAGGGACAGACAGGCGTGCACACGCGGTACAGGCGTGCACACACGGTACACACATCACAAGTACAGGTGTGCACACAGGTACAGGTGTGCACTCACAAGTACAGCTGTGCACACATAGGTGTGCACGCACAGCTACAGGTATACACACAGGTACAGGTGTACAGGTACAGGTGTGCACTCAAATACAGGCGTGCACACACAGGTACAGGTGTACAGGTACAGGTGTACAGGTCTAGGTGTGCACTCACAAGTACAGCTGTGCACGCACAGATACAGGTGTGCACGCATAGGTACAGGTGTGCACGCACAGGTACAGGTGTGCACGCACAGCTGCAGGTGTGCACACAGGTACAGGTCAGGTGTACACTCACAAGTACAGGCGTACATGCATAAATATAGGTGTTCACACAGGTACAGGAGTGCACAGTCATGAGACAGGTAAGATGTTCACATGGTCACTGACGGGTATGTGTGCACACACATACACTCAGACACACATAGGCACAGGTGTGCACATGCATGTTCAAAGGTACAGGCACACTCACATGCACACTTATATGAACACACTCCTGGTGCACTCAAATACACGTGTGTGCACGTATGCTCAGATGTTTGCCTTCTTGCAGCCCCATGGGCAGCCCTGTCACGCCACAACTGCCTCCTTTGGACATGGAAACAGGACATGGGGGCTCGGCACCCATAGGCTAAGGGACCTCTGAGCTCGAACACCCCTTTAGCTCAATCCCTTGTACTACAGGGTGGGGTGAATAAAGGAACAGCTGTAGCCATGGGGGAGGGATAAGACCAGAGAGCACTTAGCACAGAGCACTTAGCACCTAGGGCCCAGCACCCAGCATGCAGCATCCAGTGACCAGCATGCACCGTATAACACCCAGCACTCAGCAAGCAGCAGCCAGCACCCAGCATACAGCACCCAGAATATAGCACTCAGCACACAACACTCGACATGCAGCAGTCAGCATGCGGCTCTCAGTACCCAAAATACAGCACCCAGTACCCAGCACTCAGCACACAGCATGCAGGACTCAGCACACAGCACTCAGCACGCAGCACTAAGCATGCAGCACATGGCACTCAGCAGCCAGTACCCAACACTCAGCACATAGCACCAAATACCCAGTACTCAACACACAGCACATAGCACCCAGTATGTGGGTGCTACAGCACGCCTGCACCCAGTACCCAGCACTCAGCACACAGCATGCAGGACTCAGCACACAGCACTCAGCACGCAGCACTAAGCATGCAGCACATGGCACTCAGCAGCCAGTACCCAACACTCAGCACATAGCACCAAATACCCAGTACTCAACACACAGCACATAGCACCCAGTATGTGGGTGCTACAGCACGTGGCACCCAGTACCCAGCACTCAGCACACAGCATGCAGGACTCAGCACACAGCACTCAGCACGCAGCACTCAGCATGCAGCACATGGCACTCAGCAGCCAGTACCCAACACTCAGCACATAGCACCAAATACCCAGCACTCAACACACAGCACATAGCACCCAGTATGTGGGTGCTACAGCACGCTGCACCCAGTACCCAGCACTCAGCACACAGCATGCAGCACATGGCACTCAGCAGCCAGTACCCAGCACTCAGCACACAGCATGCAGGACTCAGCACACAGCACTCAGCACGCAGCACTCAGCATGCAGCACATGGCACTCAGCAGCCAGTACCCAACACTCAGCACACAGCACCAAATACCCAGTACTCAACACACAGCACGTAGCACCCAGTATGTGGGTGCTACAGCACGCGCACCCAGTACCCAGCACTCAGCACACAGCACGCGGCACATGGCACTCAGCAGCCAGTACCCAGCACTCAGCACACAGCATGCAGGACTCAGCACACAGCACTCAGCACTCAGCATGCAGCACATGGCACTCAGCAGCCAGTACCCAGCACTCAGCACACAGCACGCGGCACACAGCGCAAAGTGAGAGCAGAGGGAAGGGCCCTGAGGACAGTGACTCTGGGGTCGAAACTGCCCTTTAAAAAAGGGGAAAGCAGTTGGGGGCTATAGGGGTCAAGGCCAAGTAAAAGCGTGTGGTGGCCAGAGAAACAGCCCACAGTAACTACTGTCCGCCTGGCCACAGGGACCCCACGAGCCTCGCCTTCCGCTATGGGGTGCAGCGGGGCTGTAGCAGGGTCTGAGGCAGCAGGGCGGAGCTTGGGCTGAGTGTCCTGCCCATGAGCACCATCAGGGCCGCGAGAATGCTGCACCCCACACCCTCCCTCACCCTTTGACTCACCTCTGCAAAACCTGGAAGGACAAGACTGGCAGCTGCAGGGGGAGAGGAAAGTGGGCCTACGGGGAGTCCATGGGGCCTCACCCCTGCAGGAGCACATGGGGCCTCACCCCTGCAGGAGCACATGGGGCCTCACCCCTGCAGGAGCACATGGGGCCTCACCCCTGCAGAGAGCACATGGGGCCTCACTCCTGCAGCAGCACATGGGGCCTCACCCCTGCAGACAGCACATGGGGCCTCACCCCTGCAGACAGCACATGGGGCCTCACCCCTGCAGACAGCACATGGGGCCTCACCCCTGCCCCACCAGACCCTCAGCGGGCGGCTCAGGCTCAGTGCTTGCACCAAGGCTGTCCTGCCCGGGCCTCCTGGGGACTTGAGGCCCCTTCTCCCAGTGGGTGTGGCCAGCTCCTAGAGAGACCCTTTTGGGGGCCCGTCCCGCTAGGGGCAGCCTGGAGCTGTGTTAAGGGGCATGTCTGGGTGGCCTTGGCCCCAGGCCCCACCCGCACTCCTAGGCCATGTCTGTCCACCACAGTGGCCTTAACCAGAGTCCTCCCAAAGGGCAGAGCAGACTCACGCCCTCTGCGGGCCCCCTGCAGGGATGAGGGGTGCCCTCGGAGCCCAGTGAGCTGTTTGCCGGCCCCGGGGCAGCCGCCGGTGGTGACAGGCTGCCACCAGCTCCCAGAGCACGCAAGCCTGATAAAGCGGGGCCCAGATCCTGTTTGGCCTCGGGGCTGGGGGGCTGATGGGGGGGCGCAGGCGGAGCACGGGGCGGGCACAAGCTCCATAAAAGGCCCTGAGCCGGGCCAGCACCCGGCCTGGTGACGCCTGAAGAGCGGCCCCTCTCGGCACCATGCTCGGGTCTCTGCTCCTCCTGTGCTGGGGGCCGCCCTGCTCCACGCAGGTGAGGCCCACCCGCGCCTGGCCTCCCCGCTGCCCCTGCTGTCCTCCCCGGCCCTTCTCTGCCCTGCAGTTCCAGGCTGGCTGAGCAGGGCAGAGTGACTTCCCTGCGGTCAGAGGACGGGGCCCATAGGACAGGAGGCGGGTGGGGCTACGTCCCGGGATCCTCTCATAGTCCGGGACCCAGAGCCCACAGCGCCCCCACTCGTCCTGCAAGGGTTCTGCGGCCCCCGGAGGGAGAAGCAGAGTGGGGCAGGGGCCAGCAGAGAGGGCCAGGGGAGACATGGTCAGCTTTGGGGGACGCAGGGACAGACGCAGGGACAGAGCCAGGGAAAGAGCCAGGGAAAGACCCAGGGACAGAGCCAGGGAAAGAGCCAGGGAAAGACCCAGGGACAGAGCCAGGGAAAGACCCAGGAACAGATGCAGGGACAGAGCCGGGGACAGACGCAGGGACAGAGCCCGGCTTCCATCCTGCACCTCCATTGCCTGTTCCCCACCACCTGAGCCCTCTGTACTCCTATGTAGTGTGCGTGTACGCATGGTGTGTGCATTGTTTGCACGTGCTCATGTGTCAGTGCATGTGAGTGCATGTGTTTCATGTGCAAGTGTGAGACAGGCACAGGTGCCAGGGACCTGCCGTGGGACTCGTGGGCGCATGTGCCCTGTGCCACAGCTGGGTGAGAGCTGAGGCCACGGGCAGTGATGGAGGAGTGACGTGGCACCCACAAGGCCCCGTGCCCCACACATGGGACATGCTGGTACCCAGGCCCCTGGGGTGGGGATAGTGGCCCCGCGGGGAACTGGACAAGGGCTAGCACCCCCCCCAAGTCACCAGGCCGACAGCTGAGACCACGGCAGTCGCCTTCTGTCCCCAGATCCCGGACCTGATGGCGTCAGGGACCCAGAGGACGGCCGGGCCAGAGCTCCCGTAAGGCAGTGGGGGCCCGGGGTGTGGGGCTGTGCCCAGAGGCAGGCGCCGCGCCGGCAGAGGGGCAGCGCGCAGACCCTCTCTCCACAGCTCCGGGCTGGGGCCGCTGTTCCACGTGGGGGTCCGGCCACTTCGACCTTCGACGGCCGCGTGTACGACTTCTCAGGAACGTGCAACTACGTGTTTGCAGCCGTCTGCGACGGCGCCGAGGCCCCCTTTCAGCGTGCAGCTGCGGCGAAGCGCAGGATGGGGGACATCGTCCGGGTCATAGTGGAGCTGGGCGCCTCGGTCCTCACGGTGGACCAGGGGGTCATCTCCGTCAAGGACGTGGGGTAGGTGGCGCGGCGGGGTGGGCGGCGGGGACGGGGGTGGGGCGCTGACCGCTGTCCCCGCAGGGAGGTTGCCCTGCCCTACGCCAGCAACGGGCTGCAGGTCACGCCCTTCGGCCAGAGCACGCGGCTGGTGGCCAGGCTGCTGGAGCTGGAGCTGGAGGTGGTGTGGGGCCCGGGTCCCCACCTCCTGGTAAGGGCACGCCGCGGGCTCCGGGCGCGGGCTGGGGGCGCCGGGGCTGAGGACCGACCCCAGCCGGCCGCCCCTGCCGCAGGTGCTGGTGGAGACGAGCAGCGGGCCGCATGTGCGGGCTGTGCGGGGACTTCGACGGCGACGCGGGCAACGAGTTCCTGAGCGAGGACGGTAGGTGGGGGGTCCCCGGGCGCCGGGCGCGCGGCCCCTGGTGCTGACCCGCCGCCTCCCCAGGCAAGCTCCTGGACCCGCACAAGTTTGCGGCCCTGCAGAAGCTGGACGACCCCAAGGAGATGTGCGCGGCTGAGCTGGCGCCGGGGCCCCGCGTGCTGCCGGCCGAGCACGTGAGTGTGGACAGGCGGCGGCAGCCCCCAGCCTGCTGGGCCTCCCGGGGCGCCTGACCGCCGTCTGCTCTTGCCAGGCCCGGACCTGCGCGAAGCTGCTGGGCCTGGTGGCCCCCGCTGCGACCTGCCCTGGGACCCCTTTCTGCGGAGCTGCCGGGCCGACCTGGCCGCCTGCGCCTGGCCCCGCCGGCCAACTGCAGCTGCGCGACGCTGTCCGAGTTCTCGCGCCAGTGCAGCGCCGCGGGCCAGCCGGTCAGCCAGTGGCGCGGTCCCGGCCTCTGCGGTGAGCCGGGACCAGCCGCGGTGGGGAGGGCAGGGGAGGCGCGGGGCGCGCACTGACCCGCCTTCCGTGTGCGCAGCCGTGGGCCGCTGCCCCGCCAACCAGGTGTACCGGGAGTGCGGGGACGCCTGCGCGCGCACCTGCTCGCACCCCGGCACAGCTGCTCCAGCTCCTGCACCTTTGGCTGCTTCTGCCCGGAAGGTGAGCGCCCGCCACCCCACGGGGCCCAGAGTTCCCGGGCTGCCGGCAACTCTCTGCAGACAGGAGATGGGGTCCGATGCACCATCCACCACTCACCTGGCCAGGCCAAGCGCTGTCCCTGGGGGTGCGGGCAGGGGCGCGAGGAAGGGTCGGGAAGCCCCATCCAGGAAGCCCCTCCGCAGGGACCGTCCTGGATGATGTCTCCGACAACCCCGCGTGTGTGCCTCTGGCTCGGTGTCCGTGCCAGCTGGGCGGGACGCCTCTACGCCCCGGGAGAGGTGACCGTGATGGCCTGCAAGAGCTGGTGAGTGGGGCTGGACGGCACAGCGGCGACGGCCTTTGCCTCGCACGCGGCCGACCCTGGCTCCATCCCCAACACCTCATATGGTTCCCCCATCACCGCCAGGAGTAATTCCTGAGTGCAGAGCCAGGAGTGACCCCTGAGCATCGCTGGGTGTGACCCAAAAGAAAAACACCCTCCCCGCCTCGCAGCCCCCCTCGGGCTCCCGCCCAAAGGACTGTGCCGGGACTTGTGGGCGCCCCTGCCACCCGCCTGTGGCCCGAGGAGCTGGGCAGCTGGGCAACACGCCCAGGCTTACACAGGGGATGCCGGTGGCATGGGGTGCGTGGGGGGCAGTGTGGGGTGCGTGGGGGCAGTGTGAACACTGCCCACCTGCCCGGGTGCCCACAGCCGCTGTGCTGCGGGCCGCTGGGAGTGCACAGAGCGGCCCTGCCCTGGGCACTGCGCGCTGGAAGGCGGCTCCTTCGTCACCACATTCGACGCCAGGCCTTACCGCTTCCACGGCTCCTGCACCTACGTGCTCCTCCAGGTACGCGGGGTGGGCACGGGACATGTGGGGCGCTGGAGGCCGGGAACACGGAGGACCACAGCCCGCGAGCTGACCAGCTGACCACCCTCGCAGAGTCCGCAGCTCCGGATGGGGCTCGCTAGCGGCTGTGTACGAGAAGTCGGGTACTCCCACTCTGAGACGTCCCTGGCAGCCATCATCTACATGTCCAGCAAGGTGAGGTGCTGCCCAGTGCCCCCCCCCAGCTTGCAGGCGGCCTCGGAGCCCGGTCCCCTAACGCAGCCCCTCCCACAGGACAAGATCATCATTTCTCAGGATGGGCTGGTCACCAACCACGGAGACGCCAAATGGCTGCCCTACACCCCCGTAAGTGCTGGGCCCTGGCGGGCCTGGGGCCACCAGCAGGTGCAGCCGCTGAGCCTGGCCCGCCCCGCAGAAAACATCAGCATCTTCCGGCAGACGTCCACGCACCTGCAGATGGCCACCACCTTCGGGCTGAGCCTGACTGTCCGGCTGCAGCCCGTGTTCCAGGCCCACCTCACTGTCGGGCCCCAGTACGGAACCAGACCCGAGGTGAGCGCCGGACCACCGCGACCCCGCCGGCAGGGGGTCTGGACCGGGGTCTCCTTCCCGGCTACACTCGCGGGGGCTGACCCCGCCGGCAGGGGGTCTCGGCCGGGTCTCCTTCCTGGGTACACCCGCGGGGCTGATCCCGCCGGCAGGGGGTCGCGGCCGGGGTCTCCTTCACGGCTACACCCGCAGGGCTGACCCCGCCGGCAGGGGTCTCGGCCGGGGTCTCCTTCCGGGGTACACCCGCGGGGCTGATCCCGCCGGCAGGGGGTCGCGGCCGGGGGTCTCCTTCCCGGCTACACTCGCGGGGCTGATCCCACAGGCAGGGGATCGCGGCCGGGGTCTCCTTCCCGGCTGCACCCGCGGGGCTGATCCCGCCGGCAGGGGGTCGCGGCCGGGGTCTCCTTCCCGGCTACACTCGCGGGGCTGATCCCACAGGCAGGGATCGCGGCCGGGGTCTCCTTCCCGGCTGCACCCGCGGGGCTGATCCCGCCGGCAGGGGGTCGCGGCCGGGGGTCTCCTTCCCGGCTGCACCTCGCGGGGCTGACCCCGCCGGCAGGGGGTCGCGGCCGGGGTCTCCTTCACGGCTACACTCGCGGGGCTGACCCGCCGGCAGGGGGTCGCGGCCGGGGTCTCCTTCACGGCTGCACCCGCAGGGCTCTGCGGCACGTTCAACGGGGACACGACCGACGACTTCACCACCAGCGCGGGCATCGCCGAGGGCACCGCTGCCCTCTTCGTGGACTCGTGGCGGGCGGAAAACTGCCCCGCGGCGCTGGAGCGCGAGATCGACCCCTGCTCCATGAGCCACCTCAACAGTGCGCCCCCACTCGGGCAGGGAGGGGCGGGCCGCGCGGGGGCGGGGGGGGCTCACTCGGGCTCTGTCCCCAGAGGTGTGCGCAGAGACGCACTGCTCCGAGCTGGTGAGGGCCGGGTCGGTGTTTGACAAATGCCACGGGGCGGTGGACCCCAAGCCCTTCTACAAGGTGAGCGGCGCTGGGGAGGGGGCGCGGCCAGCCCTGGGGCGCGGGCGGCGGGGCGGCGGGCGCCGCACACGAGCTGTCTGCCCGCAGAGGTGCGTGTACCAGGCGTGCAACTACGAGGAGACCTTCCCCCCACATCTGCGCGGCCCTGGGAGACTACGCCCACGCCTGCGCCGCGCGGGGGTCCTGCTGGCCGGCTGGAGAAGCGGCGTCCAAAACTGCAGTACGTGAGCCGCGCGGGCTGCCGGGCAACAACTGCGCGTGCGCGGGGGCGGGGCCGGAGTCTGGGGGCGGGACCGGCGGGAGCACAGCTGCGCGTGCGCGGAAGCCTGGGGCGGGGTTAGGGTCTGGAGGCGGGGCCGGCGGGGCCCTAGCTGCGCGTGCGCGGAAGCCTGTGGCAGGGCCGGCCAGGAAACAACTGCGCGTGCGCAGAGCTCGGCCAGGGCCAATAAAGTGGACCTCAGTGGCTGCAAAACTTCCGAATTCACTGGGAGCGGGTCGTGACCCCCAGCACCCCTAACGCCCTGTCCCCGCAGCTGTCTCCTGCACGGGAAATCAGACCTTCAGCTACAACAGCCGGGCCTGCGGCCGCACGTGCTTATCGCTGTCAGACCAGGGGGCCGAGTGCCACCGAGTGCGGTGCCCGTGGACGGCTGCAACTGCCCAGAGGGCACCTACCTGAACCACAAGGCTGAGTGCGTGCGCAGGGCGCAGTGCCCCCTGCCAGCTGGACAGCCACAAGCTCATTCTGGCTGGCCAGTCCACGGTGGTCAACGGGGCCATCTGGTGAGCCAGGGGCGCCCTGCACCCTCTCTGCCACTGCCCCCACCACCCCGCCGGGGCTGGACGCTCACGGGCCTCTCTTCCAGCCACTGTGTCAACGGGCGGCTGAGCTGTCCCGAGCGGCCGATGACCCTCTTGGGTAGGTGGGCCGCGGGGCCGGGGGTCAGCGGGGACTGGCCGGGCCGGGCAGGCTGACCGCCCGTGCCTCCCCGCAGCCTCCTGCGTGCCCCCAAGACGTTCCAGACCTGCAGCCAATCCTCCGAAAACAGGTTCGGGCGGCCTGCGCCCCACATGCCAGATGCTGGCCACCGGCATCCCCTGTAAGCCCGGGCGCTGCCCACCTGCCCAGCTCCGCGGCCCGGCGGGACACAGGGGCGCCCACAGGCCCCGCACTCCTATGGGCCAGGGAGCTGGAGGGGCGGGAGGCTGCCGGGAGGGGCAGTTACTGGGCTGACCGCTGTCAGGGCTGACCACTGTCAGCAAACTGGGGCGGGCGGCAGCAAGGAGTCACGTGCTGGGGCTCTGACCCGCGCCCCAGGTACCCACCAAGTGCGAGCCCGGCTGTGCCTGTGCTGACGGCCTGTACGAGGACGCGGGTGGGCAGTGCGTGCCGGCCGAGGCGTGCCCCTGCGAGTTTGCGGGGCACCTCCTACCCGCCCGGCGCCCAGCTCCAAACCCACTGCCAGGCCTGGTGAGCCCGCAGCCCCGCCCGTGTAGTCCGGGGGCGTGGGTACGGCGGGGTGCACGCCCCACCCCTCGAGAGCTCACAGTCCCGCCTGTGCACCCCAGCACCTGCTCGGGGAAAGTGGACCTGCCGGAAGGTTGCCCACTGCGCGTCCACCTGCACTCTCTATGGAGAGGGCCACGTGGTCACCTTCGACGGGCAGCGCCGTCTTCGATGGTAACTGCGAGTACATACTGGCCACGGTGAGACTGGGTGGAGTCAGGCTGTGGGCGAGGTAAGAGGGCGGGGCTGGGTGTGAAGGCGTGGCCAGAGAGGGCGGGGCTGGGATGTGGGCGGGGCCAGAGAACGCTGGGCTGTGGAGGCAGGATGGCCGAGCGGGGCGGGTCAGAGGGCGGAGCTGGGCTGCGGGCGGGGTCACAGAGGGCGAGGCTGTGGGGGCGGGTCAGAGGGCGGGGCCGGATGTGGGCGGGGCCAGAGAACGCTGGGCTGTGGAGGCAGAATGGCAGAGGGCGGGGAGGGTCAGAGCGGGCGGAGCTGGGCGTGGGCAGGGCCGTGGTGAGAGGCTGGAGCTGGGCTGAGGCGGGGTTCCAGAAAGGACGGAGCTGGGGCGCGGGTGGGCGTCCGGTACAGGGAGCCGGGCTGAGACTCGCTGAGAGCCGGAGCGAGTGGAGCCCGCTGAGGCGGCAGGGGGCCGCTGAGGCGCGCTCGGGCAGGCGGCAGGGACCGGAGCTTGAGACGCCTGCGGGAGGGCGGCGTGGGGGTGTCGGGGCGAGCTCAGCGGGCTGCCCCCAGCCTCTCTGCCCCCCATCCTCCTCTGCGCAGGATGACTGTGGCACGCAGGACGCCGGCCCACCTTCAAGATCTTGACAGAGAACGTGGTCTGTGGCAAGTCGGGTGTCACCTGCTCCCGGGCCGTCAGGCTCCTCCTGGGGGTGAGTGGCGCCCCATGCCGGGCCTCGTGGCCGACTCGATGGAGGCCTGGACGCTCCCTCAAGCATCGCCCTCAGCTTTGGGGCCTTTTCCACAACATTCTGGAACCTTCCTATCATGCTCCAGAAAGGGCCCCTGCCCCCATCCCTAAGAGGCTGGTCCCTCGGCGGCCAGGAGAGGGAGGACGGAGGTGAGGCCTGGCCTGTGGGCCCGTTCCGCACTAGGGTGAGTACCCGGACCCCCCAGGGCTGTCCATCGTGCTGGCTGACAGGAACTACACGGTGAGCGGCCAGAACCCCCTCGTGAGCTTCCACGTTACAGCCGGCTCCCTGCACTTGGTGCTGGACATCACCGTGGGCAGCAGGTACAACCTGACCTCGTCTGGAACAAGCACATGAGCGTCCTCATCAGGGGTGGCCCGCGAGCCCAGGTAAGTGCAGGGTGGAGCACCAACCCCAGGCCCTCTGCACCCCAGCCTCCCCGCTGAAGCTGACCCCCCACACACACACAGGGCCCCCTCTGTGGTCTGTGCGGGAACAACAATGACAACATGAAGGACGACCTGGAGATGCGCAGCGGGTCCCTGGCGCCAGCGCACCGGATTTCGTGAACTCATGGAAGGAGAGTCCGCTCTGCGGGATGCCGGACCGCAATCGACCCCTGCAGCCTCAATACCTTCAGGCGCGCCTGGCCGAGCGCCAGTGTGGCATCATCAACAGCCGGACCTTCGCCACCTGCCACAGCCAGGTGGGCGCGGTCGCGGGCTGAGGGCTCCTGACTGAGCAGCAGGGGCTCCTGCGCGGTGACTCACAGCCCTGCCTGCAGGTGTACCGCCTGCCCTACTACGAGGCCTGCGCTCGCGATGCCTGCGGCTGTGACACTGGCGGGGGACTGCGAAGTGCCTCTGTGATGCTGTGGCCGCCTATGCCCAGGCTTGCCTGGACAAGGGAGTGTGTGGACTGGAGGACCCCCGACTTTTGCCGTGAGTGGTGGGCATGCCCTGCGCAGCCATGGGGGCAGCAGCACCGGATAGCCATGGGGGACAGCACTCCTGAGAGATACCTTTCCTCGCAGCCGCTCTACTGTGACTTCTACAACAGCCACATGCCGGTGGGGGAGTGACTACCGCTATACACAGGAAGCCAACTGCACCTGGCACTACCAGCCATGCCTCTGCCCAGGGCAGCTGTCCAGCCTGCCAGGCACCAACATGGAAGGTACTACACAGACTGGGCCAGCCCAGGATGGTGCCAACCGGGAGAGGCCAGGCTAACCACAGGGCATGACTGCAAGGGGCAAGCCTGGTGCCTGTGTGCCTGTTGCCCTCACGGAGTGATGCCAGGTTGGGTGAGGGAGACGTGGCCAAGCCATGGCCACTGAAAGGCTGCAGCCACTGAGGCTGGGCTGTCCCTGGTTGCCTCCAGGCTGCTACAACTGCTCCCAGGACGAATACTGACCACCAGGAGGGGACATGTGTGCCATGCGGTGAGCTCGGCCTGCTCGCCACGCATCCCACGTCCACTAGAACGTCCGCGTCTGGGCCACCCTGTGCTCCTGCACCTCTGCCTGCATCCCTCTTCCCTGTCACAGCCTGACATCGGTGCTAACCTTCTGGGGTCAGGGCAGTCCCTGGTTCCCGGCAGTGACCCAGGGAAACCCACAGTGGCTCCCTAAACTCCCCTCCGAGCCCCCACGCAGGCCAGGATTTCAGGTGGGCTGGTGCAGCCCAGGATTTCAGAGAGGCAGGGGCAGTCCTGAGACCCAGGAAGAAAGGTGGACGGGGAGGGTAGCCTACCTGTCCGCTGCCTCTGCCTGCCTGAGGGCCCCTCTCCTCAGGCCCTCCGTCTAGCATGGGGTGCAGGTATGGAGGACGCAGGGCCTGTCCCTGAGGCTGCCTGCATGGGGACAGGGTGACTGGATGAGGGGCCTGGGGGCTCCTCCCACAGTAACCTTGCATATCCCCTCAGGCCCATCGTCCACAGAGGTCACCACCATAGCCGCCCCAGTACTTCCAGACCCTCGCAGGGCACCCTCACTCTCTCCTGCAGTCCCCACCCAGACATCTGGCCAGCTGACCACAGCCACAGCCTCAGCCCCCTCGTCTACACAAGCCGGACTGGTCTCCACGGCAGGTAGCAGGCGCCGGCAGGGCAGATGGGGGGGTAGGGGGTGGAAGGCCAAGCCGAAGTGGATGTGGTGAGCGGTGGGGCCAAGGCAGTGGGCAGGGCCAGTGAGTGAGACTTGTGTCCTCTACCCAGGGGTCCACCCACCTCAGCTGCGGAGGGCAGCACAGTGCTTCCTAGAAACTGGGTTGTAGGACTGAGGCCAGCAGGTACTGCTGCCACCCTAGGGTGTGATGCTGTCCCTACAAACCATGTGGAGCAGCAGAGCAGGTTCCAGGGGATATGCCCCGCCCTTCTGTATGTAGCGCCCACACTCACGACCCCTCTGAAGGGACTTGTGACAGGGTCATGACATACATGGCCACTGACAAGTGCCAGCAGAGGAGCAGTGGCATGCGCACATGGAATGCCAAGCAGGCCAATGCATGGGGTTGGGGGTACCGGCCTCAGAGCTTCAGGGCTGGTCACAGTGGCAGCCTGACCTGGGCCTATAAGGGGGCCACAGAAAACACTGGCCTGTGTTCATGTAGAGATGCCTCGAACTACCTCCTCATACACAACAAGGGCCATCTCAGGCCCAACCCCGGTGGCCACATCCGTGTCATCAACCACATGGTCCACAGTGACAAAAGCCACGCAGTCTACCACACCAGCTCTGAGCACAACCACACAATCCACGGCGCGGTCCACAGTGCGGACCTCAGCATCACTGCCAGGCCCGACTGGGCCAGGGACAGCAACAGACGTAACACTCGGTAAGTGGACCTGACAGCAGCGCCAGCAGGGCACATCCCAGATCAGTTTCAGTGAGGGGGTGTAATGTAGGCCCCAGTGCCATTCAGGCATGGAGCAAGGCGGTCACTGAGGCACAGGCCTCATCCCAGTAGGCTGCGGTGAGTCCAGCAAACAGCCTTCCACACTAACCCTAACCACAGCGCCCAAACTGTCGAAGTGGGACTGAAATCCAGGTGGCAGGAAGGGTGGCACGATAAGCTTAAGAGAAATGAAAAGGACTAGAGAACAAGACAAACAGCAGAAAAGGGACGGCTAGCAAGTAGCTCCCGCACCGGGTAGGTAGAGGAATAAGTCCTGCCAACAGCCACTCAAGAGGGAAGGAGGACGGGACTCTAAAGGGTCTCTGGATAGCAGCAGAGGAAGGAAAGTCAGGAGATGAGGGCAGTGAGAAATAGAACCCACCGTCTCCACAGTGACATCTGGTCCCCATGGGTCATCAACAACAGTGACCAGAGAGACCTACCGAACTGACGCCGTGCTCATCCCAGAAGGAACCAGCAATCCCAGTACAGCCCGGACAAACCCAGACAGCAGCCAAACAGTGGCAGGGACCATGGAAAATCCACATACAACGGCCACCACCACTGCCCAAGGACCCTGGGAATCCACACAACCACGCTGACACGACCACCAAGTCAAACATTTCCCCAACCACCACGCCTGCTACCCCTCATCAGCATACACCACCATCTCGCCCATCCCAACTGGTACTGGAACTGGCCCTGCTGGATCCAACACCAACACTCCTACTGGTCCTCACACCCCAACCACCACACTCTCAGCCTCCACAGCGTCCATCTCCATACCCACACAACTGGTCCCCCAGATGTAACATCCTTCAGGACCACCACCCTCTTGCCAAACACATCATACCCATACACCACTCTCACCACTCATGATCCACCATCCACCACCACCTCTGTAACAAGTTCTCAGAGAGTTGTCACACCAACACACCCTGAAACTTCCATCTCACCCTCTTCTTCCATCAGTTCCAGGCCTACAGGTAGCCCTGAATTTTCAACACACACGGCTGCCACATTTTCAGGGGTCACCACCACAGACCCGCATTTGACCCAGACTACTTCCATCACAACTCACCATCAAAACTCAGTCAACACAGCCAAAACCACCACCACCAACCTAGGGTCACACACTGACCCTTCTGCCACATTTGCTTCTACCTCACCAGCACACACCGTCATCTCTTCCATACCTACTGGTACTGGAACTGGCACCACTGGACAAAACTCTGACACATCCACTGGGCCTCAAGCACCATCCACTATATACTCAGCTTCCACAAGGCCCACCTCCAACACCCACACAACTGGTCCCCAAAGGGAACATCCTTCAGCACCACCCCCTTTCCAATCCCAACACGGCCGGACACTACTCTCTCCACTCACGATCCACCACCCATCACCACTGCAGTGACACCTACATCCCAACGACTTGCCACACCAACACACCCAGACACAACCAACTCTCTTTCCTCTTCCTCCAACACCAGGCCCACAGAAAGCCCAGAATCAACACAAACCCCTGTCACAGACTTAGAGATCAGCAGAACAGCCGCACATTTGACGCAGACCACCTTGGGCACCACACACCACCAAGTGTCAGTCAACACAGCAAAAACCACCACCACCAACCTGGGGGAACACACTTCCTCATCTGCCAAGCCTGCTTCCACCTCATCAGCAAAAACCACCATTTCTTCCATCACAACTGGTACTGTAACTGGCACCGCTGGATCCAACTCCAACAGTCCCACAGGACCTCACACACCATCCACCACAGTATCAGCATCAACAACATCGATCTCCACCAACACTCAAACAACTGGTCCCCAAAGGGAACATCCTTCAAGACCACCCCCGTTTACCAACTGCGTCACACACTAACACCACTCCTGCCACTCACCAACCACCATCCTCTACCACTTTGGTGACACCAACTTCCCAGAGATTTGTTACCCCAACACACCCAGATACACCCAACTCTACCTCCTCTTCCGCAAACACCAGGCCAACAAGGAGCCCTGAGCCTTCAACACATGACCCAGAAACAGGACCTAGAATCACTAGTACAGCTGTGGTTTTGACCCAGACCACAATGGGGAGCACCCAACAAGAAGTCTCAGTCAACACAGCCAAAACCACCACCAATGACCTGGGGACACACACTGCCCCTTCTGCCACGCTTATTTCTACCTCACCAACACATACCACCACTTCATCCATCCCAGTAAGTACTGGAAATGCCACCCCTGGACACAACTCCAACACTCCAACTGGACCTCACACTCCATCCACGACACTCTCAGCCTCCACAGGGTCCATATCAAACACCCGCACAACAGGTCCCCCAAACAGAACATCCTTCAGAACCACCCACTTGCCAACATCATTACACCCAGAAACAACTATCACCACTTATCAAGAACCATTCACGACCATTTTTATAACACCAACTTCTCACAAAATTTTCACACCAACACAATCAAACTCTCTGTCCACTTCTTCCAACACTGAGACTACAGGTAGCCAAGAACCTTCAACATACGTCCCTGCCACAGAATTAGGGATCAGCAGTACAGCCCCACATTTGACTCGGACCACCATGGGCACTACATACCACCAAGGCTCAATCAACACAGCCAAAACCACCACCACTTATCTGGGGTCACACACAGCGCCTTCTAAAACACATGCATCCACCATCTCTTCCATTCCTCCTAGTACTGGAATTGGTATCACTGGATACAACTCAGTCAGTCCATCTAGACCTCACACTATTTCCACCACACAATCAGCCTCCACAACATCAGTCTCTACTAACACTCACACAACTGGTCACCTGAATGGAACATCCTTCAGGACCACCACCCATTTGCCAACCCTGTCCAGCCCAGAATCAACTAAGACCACTCATGAGCCATCATTCACCACAACCATGGTGACACCAACTTCCAAAAGAGTTGTCACACCAACACGCCAAGACAACCCCTCCTCAACCGTCTCTTCCTCCAACACCAGACCTTCAGGTAGCCCTGACCCTTCAACACCTGGCCCTGCCACAGAATCAGGGAGCACCAGCACAGCCTCACACTTGACATGGACATTGGGCACCACCAACCAGCAAGGCTCAGTCCACACAGTCAAAACCACCACTGTCAACTTGGGGTCCCACCCTTCCTCATCTACCAAGCCAGCTTCTACCTCACCAGCACATACCAGCTTCTCTTCCATACCAACCGGTGCTGGAACTGGCACTACTGGACAGAACTACACCACTCCCACTGGGACTCACACCCCATCCATCACACTCTCAGCCTCCATCGCGTCTGTCTCCACCCACACAACTGGTCCCCCAAATGGAACATCCTTCAGGACCACTACCCACTTGCCAACCCTTACACGTTCTGACACCACTCTTCCTACTCATCGCCCACCATCCACGACCAACTTGGTGACAACTTCCCAGAGAGTTGTCACACCTACACACTTAGCCACCCCTGACTCTACCACCTCTTCCTCCAACACAAGGCCTACAAGTAGCCCTGAGATTTCAACGCACATCCCTATCACAGTATCAGGGAAGACCAGCACAGCACCAGTTTTGACCAAGCCCACATCAGGCACCACTCACCATCAAGGATCAGTCAACACAGCCAAAACCACAAGCAGCACCAATCTGGGATCACACACTGCCCTATCTGCCACAACATATTCCACCTCAAGGGCACACACCAGCATCTCTTCCATCACAACCAGTTCCAGAACTGGCACCCCTGGACAGAACTCCGCCACTCCCACTGGGCCTCACGCCTCAGCCACCTCACTCTCAGCCTCCACAGCATCCATCTCCCAACACCCAGACAACAGGTCCCCCAAATGGGATATCCTTCAGTACCACCACTCTTTTGCGAACCACCTCCAGTCCAGAATCAACTATCACAACTCATAAGGCACCATTCACCACAACCATGGTGACACAAACATCCCAGAGAGCTGTCACAAAAACACATCCAGACAGCTCGACATCTGCCTCCTCTTCTCTAAACACCAAGTCTACAGGGAGCGCTGAGCCTTCAACTACAGACTCTGCTACAAAGTCAAGGATCACTAGCAGAGACCCACATTTGACACAGACCACATGGGGCACCACCAATGAGCAAAGCTCAGTCCACACAGACAAAACCACCACAATCAACATGGGGTCACATACATCCTCATTCACCAAGCCTGAATCTATGTCGCCACCACACAGCAGCATCTCTTCCTTCCCAAGCAGTTCTGCAACAGGCATGCCTGGAGAGAACTCAGAAATGCCCACACGCCACACACAGCCTTCACCACATTCTCAGACTACACAGCATCAGTCTCCACCTACACCCACATTACCAATCCTCCAAACGGAATATCTATCAAGACCACAACCCACTTGCCAACTACTATACATTCTGACACCACTCTCTCAACTCACCAGCCACCAGCCACCACCAACCTGGTGACAACAACTTCCCAGAGAGTTGTCACACCAACACACTCAGGCACCCCAGACTCTCCCTCCTCTGCATCCAACACCAGGACTACAGGTAGCCCTGAGCTTTCAACGCACAACCCAGCCACTGAATCAGGGAAGACCAGCAAACACCCTCATTTGACCAGAACCACTCAAGGCACCACCCACCA
This sequence comes from Cryptotis parvus, assembly GCA_021461705.1. Lineage (NCBI taxonomy): Eukaryota > Metazoa > Chordata > Mammalia > Eulipotyphla > Soricidae > Cryptotis > Cryptotis parvus. The sequence continues at coordinate 51,426 of JAJIBD010010885.1, forward strand.
CCAAGGATCTGTCAACACAGCCAAAACCACCACTACCAACCTGGATTCACAAGCTGCTGCATCTGCCACTACATACTCCACCTCACCAGCACACACCAGTGTCTCTCCAATACCACCTAGTACTGGAATTGGAACCCTGGACCAAACTCCACCACTACCACTGGGGCTCACAACCCATCAACCACACTCGCAGCCTCCACAGCGACAGTTTCCACCAACACACACACTACAGATCCCCCAAATGGAATATCCTTCAGAACCACCAGCCACTCGTCAACCCCAAAACATTCTGACACCACTCTCTCCACTCACCATCCGCCATCCACCACCAACCTAGTGACAACAACTTCCCAGAGAGTTGTCACACCAACACACTCAGGTACCACCGACTCTCCCTTCTCTGCCTCAAACACCAGGCCTACAGGTAACCCCTGAGCTTTCAACGCACAACCCTGCCACTGACTCAGGGACGACCAGCACACACCCTCATTTGACCAGAACCACTCTGGGCACCACCCAGCACCAAGGATCAGTCCACACAGCCAAAACCACCACCACCTTCCCGGGTCACACACTTCCTCATCCATCAAGCCTGCTTCCCACCTCTCCACCACACAACAACGCTTTCTTCCTTCACACCCAGTGCTGGAACAGGCACCCCTGGACAGAACTACACCACTCCCACTCGACCTCACACACCAGCAACCACACTCTCAGCCTCCACAGCATCCATCTCCGCTAACACCCACACAACCGTCCCCCAAATGGAACATCCTTCAGGACCACCACCCAAATGCCAACAACGCCCCGCCCAGAATCAACTATCACCACTCATAAGCCACCATTCACCACAGCTATGGTGACACCAACTTCCCAGAGAGTTGTCACTCCAACAAACCAAGACACCCCCACATCTGCCTTCTCTTCCTCCAACACCAGGCCTACAGGTAACCCTGCGCTACAACACTTGACACAGCCACAGAATCAGGGAGGACCAACACACACCCTCATTACACCAGAACCACTATGGGCACCACCCACCACCAAGGATCTGTCAACACAGCCAAAACCACCACTACCAACCTGGATTCACAAGCTGCTGCATCTTGCCACTACATACTCCACCTCGCCGGCACACACCAGTGTCTCTACGATCCCACCCAGTGCTGGAATTGGCACCCCTGGACAGAACTCCACCACTCCCACTGGGGCTCACAACCCATCAACCACACTCTCAGCCTCCACAGCGACTGTTTCCATGAATACACACACTACAGATCCCCCAAGTGGAATATCCTTCAAAACCACCAGCCACTCATCAACCCCAACACATTCTGACACCACTCTCAACACTCACCGTCCACCATCCACCACCAACCTGGTGACAACTTCCCAGAGAGTTGTCACACCAACACACTCAGGTACCACCAACTCTCCCTCCTCTGCCTCAAACACCAGGCCTACAGGTAACCCTGAGCTTTCAACGCACAACCCTGCCACTGAATCAGGGACGACCAGCACACACCCTCATTTGACCAGAACCACTCTGGGCACCACCCAGCACCAAGGATCAGAAAACACAGCCAAAACCACAACCTCCTTCCCGGGATCACACATTTCCTCATCCACAGAGCCAGACTCCACATCTCCACCACACAACAGCGTTTCTTCCTTCCCAACCAGTGCTGGAACCGGCACCCCTGGACAGAACTACACCACTCCCACTCAACCTCACACACCAGCAACCACACTCTCAGCCTCGACAGCATCCATCTCCTCCAACACCCACACAACCGGTCCCCCAATGGAACATCCTTCAGGACCACCACCCAGATGCCAACCCCGTCCCGCCAGAATCAACTATCACCACTCATCAGCCACCATTCACCACAGCCATGGTGACACCAACTTCCCAGAGAGTTGTCACCCCAACAAACCAGGACACCCCCACATCTGCCTTCTCTTCCTCCAACACGTGGCCTACTGGTAGCCCTGTGCTTACTACAACTGACACTGCCACAGAATCAGGGAGGACCAGCACACGCCCTCATTACACCAGAACCACTATGGGCACCACCCACCACCAAGGATCTGTCAACACAGCCAAAACCACCACTACCAACCTGGATTCACAAGCTGCTGCATCTGCCACTACATATTCCACCTCGCTGGCACACACCAGTTTCTCTACGATCCCACCCAGTGCTGGAATTGGCACCCCTGGACAGAACTCCACCACTCCCACTGGGGCTCACACCCCATCTACCACACTCTCAGGCTCCACAACGACTGTTTCCACCAATACACACACTACAGATCCCCTAAATGGAATATCCTTCAGAACCACCAGCCACTCGTCAACCCCAACACATTCTGACACCACTCTCTCCACTCATCGCCCACCATCCACCACCAACCTGGTGACAACAACTTCCCAGAGAGTTGTCACACCAACACACTCAGGCACCCCAGACACTCCCTCCTCTGCCTCAAACACCAGGCCTACAGGTAACCCTGAGCTTTCAACGCACAACCCTGCCACTGACTCAGGGACGACCAGCACACACCCTCATTTGACCAGAACCACTCTTGACACTACCGACCACCAAGGATCAGTCAACACAGCCAAAACCACCACCTCCTTCCCGGGGTCACAGACTTCTTCATCCACCAAGCCTGCTTCCACCTCTCCACCACACAACAGCGTCTCTTCATTCACAACCAGTGCTGGAACAGGCACCCCTGGACAGAACTACACCATTCCCACTCGACCTCACACACCAGCAACCACACTCTCAGCCTCAACAGCATCCATCTCCTCCAATACCCACACAACCGGTCCTCCGAATGGAACATCCTTCAGGACCACCATCCAGATGCCAACCCCGTCTCGCCCAGAATCAACTATCACCACTCATAAGCCACCATTTACCACAGCTATGGTGACACCAACTTCCCAGAGAGTTGTCACACCAACAAACCAGGACACCCCCCACATCTGCCTTCTCTTCCTCCAACACCAGACCTACAGTTAGCCCTGCGCTTTACAACACTTGATACTGCCACAGAATCAGGGAGGACCAGCACACACCCTCATTACACCAGAACCACTCTGGACAGCACTCACAACCAAGGATCAGTCAACACAGCCAAAACCACAACCTCCTTCCCGGGGTCACACACTTCCTCATCTACCAAGCCTGCCTCCACCTCTCCACCACACAACAGCGTCTCATCCTTCACAACCAGTGCTGGAACCGGCACCCCTGGACAGAACTATACCATTCCAACTCGACCTCACACAGCAGCAACCACACTCTCAGCCTCGACAGCATCCATCTCCTCCAACACCCACACAACCGGTCCCGAACGGAACATCCTTCAGGACCACCACCCAGATGCCAACCCCGTCCCACCCAGAATCAACTATCACCACTCATAAGTCACCATTCACCACAGCCATGGTGACACCAACTTCCCAGAGAGTTGTCACCCCAACAAACCAGAACACCCCCACATCTACCTTCTCTTCCTCCAACACCAGGCCTACAGGTAGCCCTGAGCTTACAACACCTGACACTGCCACTGAGTCAGGAAGGACCAGCACAGGACCTCATTTGACCAAAACCACTCTGGGCAGCACCTACCAACAAGGATCAGTCAACACAGCCAAAACCACCACCTCCTTCCCGGGATCACACACTTCCTCATCCACCGAGCCAGACTCCACATCTCCACCACACAACAGCGTTTCTTCCTTCCCAACCAGTGCTGGAACCAGCACCCCTGGACAGAACTACACCACTCCCACTCAACCTCACACACCAGCAACCACACTCTCAGCCTCCACAGCATCCATCTCCTCCAAAACCCACACAACCGGTCCCCAAATGGAACATCCTTCAGGACCACCACCCAGATGCTAACCCCGTCCGCCCAGAATCAACTATCACCACTCATCAGCCACCATTCACCACAGCCATGGTGACACCAACTTCCCAGAGAGTTGTCACCCCAACAAACCAGGACACCCCACATCTGCCTTCTCTTCCTCCAACACCAGGCCTACAGGTAGCCCTGCGCTGACAACACCTGACACTGCCACAGAATCAGGGGAGGACCAGCACACGCCCTCATTACACCAGAACCACTATGGGCACCACCCACCACCAAGGATCTGTCAACACAGCCAAAACCACCACTACCAACCTGGATTCACAAGCTGCTGCATCTGCCACTACATACTCCACCCCTCCGCACACACCAGTGTCTCTACGATCCCACCCAGTGCTGGAATTGGCACCCCTGGACAGAACTCCACCACTCCCACTGGGGCTCACACCCCATCAACCACACTCTCAGCCTCCACAGCGATTGTTTCCACCAACACACACACTACAGATCCCCAAATGAAATATCCTTCAGAACCACCAGCCACTCGTCAACCCCAACACATTCTGACACCACTCTCAACACTCACCGTCCACCATCCACCACCAACCTGGTGACAACTTCTCAGAGAGTTGTCACACCAACACACTCAGGTACCACCGACTCTCCCTCCTCTGCCTCAAACACCAGGCCTACAGGTAACCCTGAGCTTTCAACGCACAACCCTGCCACTGATTCAGGGACGACCAGCACATACCCTCATTTGACCAGAACCACTCTGGGTACCACCCACCACCAAGGATCAGTCCACACAGCCAAAACCACCACCACCATCCCGGGATCACACACTTCCTCATCCATCAAGCCTGCTTCCACCTCTCTACCACACAACAGCGTCTCTTCATTCACAACCAGTGCTGGAACGGGCACCCCTGGACAGAACTACACCATTCCCACTCGACCTCACACACCAGCAACCACACTCTCAGCCTCCACAGCATCCATCTCCTCCAATACCCACACAACCGGTCCTCCGAATGGAACATCCTTCAGGACCACCACCCAGATGCCAACACCGTCCCGCCCAGAATCAACTATCACCACTCATAAGCCACCATTCTCCACAGCTATGGTGACACCAACTTCCCAGAGAGTTGTCACACCAACAAACCAGGACACCCCACATCTGCCTTCTCTTCCTCCAACACCAGACCTACAGTTAGCCCTGCGCTTACAACACTTGATACTGCCACAGAATCAGGGAGGACCAGCACACACCCTCATTACACCAGAACCACTCTGGACAGCACTCACAACCAAGGATCAGTCAACACAGCCAAAACCACAACCTCCTTCCCGGGGTCACACACTTCCTCATCTACCAAGCCTGCCTCCACCTCTCCACCACACAACAGCGTCTCATCCTTCACAACCAGTGCTGGAACCGGCACCCCTGGACAGAACTATACCATTCCAACTCGACCTCACACAGCAGCAACCACACTCTCAGCCTCGACAGCATCCATCTCCTCCAACACCCACACAACCGGTCCCCCCGAACGGAACATCCTTCAGGACCACCACCCAGATGCCAACCCCGTCCCACCCAGAATCAACTATCACCACTCATAAGTCACCATTCACCACAGCCATGGTGACACCAACTTCCCAGAGAGTTGTCACCCCAACAAACCAGAACACCCCCACATCTACCTTCTCTTCCTCCAACACCAGGCCTACAGGTAGCCCTGAGCTTACAACACCTGACACTGCCACTGAGTCAGGAAGGACCAGCACAGGACCTCATTTGACCAAAACCACTCTGGGCAGCACCTACCAACAAGGATCAGTCAACACAGCCAAAACCACCACCTCCTTCCCGGGATCACACACTTCCTCATCCACCGAGCCAGCCTCCACATCTCCACCACACAACAGCGTTTCTTCCTTCCCAATCAGTGCTGGAACCAGCACCCCTGGACAGAACTACACCACTCCCACTCAACCTCACACACCAGCAACCACACTCTCAGCCTCCACAGCATCCATCTCCTCCAAAACCCACACAACCGGTCCCCAAATGGAACATCCTTCAGGACCACCACCCAGATGCTAACCCCGTCCCGCCAGAATCAACTATCACCACTCATCAGCCACCATTCACCACAGCCATGGTGACACCAACTTCCCAGAGAGTTGTCACCCCAACAAACCAGGACACCCCCACATCTGCCTTCTCTTCCTCCAACACCAGGCCTACAGGTAGCCCTGCGCTGACAACACCTGACACTGCCACAGAATCAGGGAGGACCAGCACACGCCCTCATTACACCAGAACCACTATGGGCACCACCCACCACCAAGGATCTGTCAACACAGCCAAAACCACCACTACCAACCTGGATTCACAAGCTGCTGCATCTGCCACTACATACTCCACCCCTCCGGCACACACCAGTGTCTCTACGATCCCACCCAGTGCTGGAATTGGCACCCCTGGACAGAACTCCACCACTCCCACTGGGGCTCACACCCCATCAACCACACTCTCAGCCTCCACAGCGATTGTTTCCACCAACACACACACTACAGATCCCCCAAATGAAATATCCTTCAGAACCACCAGCCACTCGTCAACCCCAACACATTCTGACACCACTCTCAACACTCACCGTCCACCATCCACCACCAACCTGGTGACAACTTCTCAGAGAGTTGTCACACCAACACACTCAGGTACCACCGACTCTCTCCCTCCTCTGCCTCAAACACCAGGCCTACAGGTAACCCTGAGCTTTCAACGCACAACCCTGCCACTGATTCAGGGACGACCAGCACATACCCTCATTTGACCAGAACCACTCTGGGTACCACCCACCACCAAGGATCAGTCCACACAGCCAAAACCACCACCACCATCCCGGGATCACACACTTCCTCATCCATCAAGCCTGCTTCCACCTCTCTACCACACAACAGCGTCTCTTCATTCACAACCAGTGCTGGAACGGGCACCCCCTGGACAGAACTACACCATTCCCACTCGACCTCACACACCAGCAACCACACTCTCAGCCTCCACAGCATCCATCTCCTCCAATACCCACACAACCGGTCCTCCGAATGGAACATCCTTCAGGACCACCACCCAGATGCCAACACCGTCCCGCCCAGAATCAACTATCACCACTCATAAGCCACCATTCTCCACAGCCATGGTGACACCAACTTCCCAGAGAGTTGTCACACCAACAAACCAGGACACCCCCACATCTGCCTTCTCTTCCTCCAACACCAGACCTACAGTTAGCCCTGCGCTTACAACACTTGATACTGCCACAGAATCAGGGAGGACCAGCACACACCCTCATTACACCAGAACCACTCTGGACAGCACTCACAACCAAGGATCAGTCAACACAGCCAAAACCACAACCTCCTTCCCGGGGTCACACACTTCCTCATCTACCAAGCCTGCCTCCACCTCTCCACCACACAACAGCGTCTCATCCTTCACAACCAGTGCTGGAACCGGCACCCCTGGACAGAACTATACCATTCCAACTCGACCTCACACAGCAGCAACCACACTCTCAGCCTCGACAGCATCCATCTCCTCCAACACCCACACAACCGGTCCCCCGAACGGAACATCCTTCAGGACCACCACCCAGATGCCAACCCCGCCCCACCCAGAATCAACTATCACCACTCATAAGTCACCATTCACCACAGCCATGGTGACACCAACTTCCCAGAGAGTTGTCACCCCAACAAACCAGAACACCCCCCACATCTACCTTCTCTTCCTCCAACACCAGGCCTACAGGTAGCCCTGAGCTTACAACACCTGACACTGCCACTGGAGTCAGGAAGGACCAGCACAGGACCTCATTTGACCAAAACCACTCTGGGCAGCACCTACCAACAAGGATCAGTCAACACAGCCAAAACCACCACCTCCTTCCCGGGATCACACACTTCCTCATCCACCGAGCCAGACTCCACATCTCCACCACACAACAGCGCTTTCTTCCTTCCCAATCAGTGCTGGAACCAGCACCCCTGGACAGAACTACACCACTCCCACTCAACCTCACACACCAGCAACCACACTCTCAGCCTCCACAGCATCCATCTCCTCCAAAACCCACACAACCGGTCCCCCAAATGGAACATCCTTCAGGACCACCACCCAGATGCTAACCCCGTCCCGCCCAGAATCAACTATCACCACTCATCAGCCACCATTCACCACAGCCATGGTGACACCAACTTCCCAGAGAGTTGTCACCCCAACAAACCAGGACACCCCCACATCTGCCTTCTCTTCCTCCAACACCAGGCCTACAGGTAGCCCTGCGCTGACAACACCTGACACTGCCACAGAATCAGGGAGGACCAGCACACGCCCTCATTACACCAGAACCACTATGGGCACCACCCACCACCAAGGATCTGTCAACACAGCCAAAACCACCACTACCAACCTGGATTCACAAGCTGCTGCATCTGCCACTACATACTCCACCCTCCGCACACACCAGTGTCTCTACGATCCCACCCAGTGCTGGAATTGGCACCCCTGGACAGAACTCCACCACTCCCACTGGGGCTCACACCCCATCAACCACACTCTCAGCCTCCACAGCGACAGTTTCCACCAACACACACACTACAGATCCCCCAAATGAAATATCCTTCAGAACCACCAGCCACTCGACAACCCTAACACATTCTGACACCACTCTCAACACTCACCGTCCACCATCCACCACCAACCTGGTGACAACTTCTCAGAGAGTTGTCACACCGACACACTCAGGTACCACCGACTCTCCCTCCTCTGCCTCAAACACCAGGCCTACAGGTAACCCTGAGCTTTCAACGCACAACCCTGCCACTGATTCAGGGACGACTCAGCACATACCCTCATTTGACCAGAACCACTCTGGGTACCACCCACCACCAAGGATCAGTCCACACAGCCAAAACCACCACCACCACCATCCCAGGATCACACACTTCCTCATCCATCAAGCCTGCTTCCACCTCTCTACCACACAACAGCATCTCTTCATTCACAACCAGTGCTGGAACGGGCACCCCTGGACAGAACTACACCATTCCCACTGACCTCACACACCAGCAACCACACTCTCAGCCTCCACAGCATCCATCTCCTCCAATACCCACACAACCGGTCCTCCGAATGGAACATCCTTCAGGACCACCACCCAGATGCCAACACCGTCCCGCCCAGAATCAACTATCACCACTCATAAGCCACCATTCTCCACAGCCATGGTGACACCAACTTCCCAGAGAGTTGTCACACCAACAAACCAGGACACCCCCACATCTGCCTTCTCTTCCTCCAACACCAGACCTACAGTTAGCCCTGCGCTTACAACACTTGATACTGCCACAGAATCAGGGAGGACCAGCACACACCCTCATTACACCAGAACCACTCTGGACAGCACTCACAACCAAGGATCAGTCAACACAGCCAAAACCACAACCTCCTTCCCGGGGTCACACACTTCCTCATCTACCAAGCCTGCCTCCACCTCTCCACCACACAACAGCGTCTCATCCTTCACAACCAGTGCTGGAACCGGCACCCCTGGACAGAACTATACCATTCCAACTCGACCTCACACAGCAGCAACCACACTCTCAGCCTCGACAGCATCCATCTCCTCCAACACCCACACAACCGGTCCCCCGAACGGAACATCCTTCAGGACCACCACCCAGATGCCAACCCCGGCCCCACCAGAATCAACTATCACCACTCATAAGTCACCATTCACCACAGCCATGGTGACACCAACTTCCCAGAGAGTTGTCACCCCAACAAACCAGAACACCCCCTACATCTACCTTCTCTTCCTCCAACACCAGGCCTACAGGTAGCCCTGAGCTTACAACACCTGACACTGCCACTGAGTCAGGAAGGACCAGCACAGGACCTCATTTGACCAAAACCACTCTGGGCAGCACCTACCAACAAGGATCAGTCAACACAGCCAAAACCACCACCTCCTTCCCGGGATCACACACTTCCTCATCCACCGAGCCAGACTCCACATCTCCACCACACAACAGCGCTTTCTTCCTTCCCAATCAGTGCTGGAACCAGCACCCCTGGACAGAACTACACCACTCCCACTCAACCTCACACACCAGCAACCACACTCTCAGCCTCCACAGCATCCATCTCCTCCAAAACCCACACAACCGGTCCCCAAATGGAACATCCTTCAGGACCACCACCCAGATGCTAACCCCGTCCCGCCCAGAATCAACTATCACCACTCATCAGCCACCATTCACCACAGCCATGGTGACACCAACTTCCCAGAGAGTTGTCACCCCAACAAACCAGGACACCCCCACATCTGCCTTCTCTTCCTCCAACACCAGGCCTACAGGTAGCCCTGCGCTGACAACACCTGACACTGCCACAGAATCAGGGAGGACCAGCACACGCCTCATTACACCAGAACCACTATGGGCACCACCCACCACCAAGGATCTGTCAACACAGCCAAAACCACCACTACCAACCTGGATTCACAAGCTGCTGCATCTTGCCACTACATACTCCACCCCTCCGGCACACACCAGTGTCTCTACGATCCCACCCAGTGCTGGAATTGGCACCCCTGGACAGAACTCCACCACTCCCACTGGGGCTCACACCCCATCAACCACACTCTCAGCCTCCACAGCGACAGTTTCCACCAACACACACTACAGATCCCCTAAATGGAATATCCTTCAGAACCACCAGCCACTGCCAACCCCAACACATTCTGACACCACTCTCTCCACTCACCGTCCACTATCCACCACCAACCTGGTGACAACAACTTCCCAGAGAGTTGTCACACCAACACACTCAGGTACCACCGACTCTCCCTCCTCTGCCTCAAACACCAGGCCTACAGGTAACCCTGAGCTTTCAACGCACAACCCTGCCACTGAATCAGGGACGACCAGCATATACCCTTATTTGACCAGAACCACTCTGGGCACCACCCAGCACCAAGGATCAGTCCACACAGCCAGAAGCACCACTGCAGCCAGCAGTGTCATTACTTCCTTCTCCCAAGTGCCCAGTGGAAACCCTATGAGCACTTCTAAGCCTGAGTCTGACCACCCACTTTCATCCTCTGTCCCACTTCGGTCCACTGTCCCATCGTCCGTGTCTGTCACCTCCAGTCTTTCCTCCTCTGTACCTGTCCACTCCTCCCCATCCATCACACCTTCAGCTTCTCCCCACCCTGTCTTCTCTGCTATCACCTCACTGCACACAGCCTCCAGCTCGCCAGCCCACAGGCCTTCCCAGGGTTATGTGACTGACTACCCCTCTTCCACAGCCCCAACTCTCACCCATGCTACTCCCCCTCTCCACCTGTCCTCCACACCTTCCCATGGCCCCCCATCTAGCACTCCTGACCCATCCACCACCAGGACTACAGCCAGGATGCCCAGCTCCGCCCCTGTGACCTCTCAGTCTACCACCTCCAAATCCACGGCTCTCACCACCCAGTCCCACACTTCCAGCCTCCTGTCCACCCTGGGGTGACATCCATCTGGACCTCTCCTGCCACCAATCTCACCTCCCAGCTACCTCTCGCCACTGCGCTGAGCACCGCCTTCCTCACCAGCAACCTTCCAGGACACGGAAGCTCCACCTTGCACCCTCTGGGGACCATCTCCCCTGGACCTCCGTCGGATTCTTCCCTCAGCACATCCAACCCGAACACCCCCGGTGAGTGGATATCCCTGGGCCCCACGGGTAGCATGGAAGCCCCTTCTGTGTCCACTCCACTCTGCCACCTTAGTCTAGCTCTGCCCAGGTGGCTCCAGTTCCCTTAAGGTGCTGTTTCTGCTCCCCAGACTTCCCTCCTTTTGTGGGCAGCAGGCATGGCTTGAGAACATGCCACCTGACATTGCCTCAGCATTGCCTTTGGCCAGCCACAGGCCTGGGTAACCCTGGGGTGAACAGTGTGCCCCTCGTGTGGGCAGGGCCAACCCCAGCAACTGGCTATGTGTCTGTGTCCGTGGCATCCCCTCTGCCACCTAAGCTGGTAAGACTGTCCCCTTGGAGCACCTGTGGCACAGCAGGTGTCCGTGTGCACCCAGACCCTCCTCTCATGCTACCCTGATGCAAACTCCTCAGGGGACCTGACCCTCCCAGCCTACGCCCATAGCTACAGGCCAGCCCAGCTGTCACCCATGCCAAGACACTGCTGTGGCCTCATGGCCACTGGCATCCAGGAATCTGGCCTCTGTCGGCCACAGACCCGAGCACACAGTCTGGCTGGGTCTGCGCCCCACGACATCTTCTGTTCCTTGTCTGTCTATCATCCCCAGGTTCTGAGACCAGCAAACCAGAGAAGCCGATGCCCACAGGTTGGGGCCAGTGTGTGCGTAGTGTGTGTGTGTGTGTGTGTGTGTGTGGAGATGGAGGGGGTTGCTACAGTGGGTGAGGGTGCGGGGGCAGGTGCTGAGAACCAGAGTGTCCTTCCTGAGCAGTGAGGCCACATGTGGGCCCAGCATGGCCACCCCGTCCCTTGGTGTTAGCTCTGATGCCATTGCTCACCTCCAGAGGTTTGCAGCGTGAGCGAAGTGCAGCAGGAGATCACATACCAGGGCTGCACCGCCAACGTGACAGTCACCCGCTGCCAGGGTATCTGCACCTCCTCCTCCAGGTGCGCCCCACCCCACCCCGCGGCACATCCTCTCTTGGGGGCCCTGGGCCAGGCTGATGGGTGGGAAAAGCAACACCCCACCTGGGTCCCTGCCGGTCGCCCTGCAGCTACAACCTGGAAACCCAGCAAGTGGACACGCACTGCAGCTGCTGCCACCCCCTGGGCACCTACGAACAGAAGGTGGAGCTGCCCTGCCCAGACCCCCCCAGGCACATGGCCAGCCACTCGTGGTACTGATGCAGATGTTCACCAGATGTGTGTGTGGCCCCCAGTCCTGCATCCCCTAGAGCCACGGCCTCTGTCCCACCCGCAGCACCCCCGCCTGCTGGGCCCGGCACCCATAGGGAAGCCTAGGAGTGCCTGGCCAGCTGCTTCAGAACCCAAGGCTGGCGCCTGCTCTGCCCCCTAAGGTGGTCTCTGGGAAACTCGTGAGTGCCGAGCAGCTGGGACATGCCCAGGAAGTGCCCGACACAGGTGACAAATAAAGGGGCCAAAGCACAAGTGCCGTGAGTGCTGCCGCTGCTGTGTCCTGCAGACCTTTGGGTCCATGTGTGCCCCAGACCCGCCCACCCTGCCCCCGGCACCTCCAGATCACATGGACCCTCCCCAGTGGGACCCCAGGTGGACTTCCAGGGGCAGTACCATGGCATGCAGAGTGGCCATGCAGGCTCCATCACAGCCCAGGCCTAGCCCAGGCCCCACTGCAGGGTATGGCAGCCAGCGGCCGTAGGGACGTCCTCTGTGTAGGGCGAGCGCTACTGCCCACCCCATCAGGCAGCACAGGAGGGGCCACTCACCACCTGGGTGGCCCGGGAGAATCGAGGCTGTTGGATGCTACCAGCAAGGCCAGATTCACAGATCCTTGAGTGTGGAGGGGCGTTTCGTCCACAGGGCAGGGGCCAGCACACCCACCCAGAGTGGGACACACAACCCCCTCCAGCAGATTCTGGGGTTTCCACGGAGTGTCCCCCAAGGAACTGTCACTACAGGGAGCCCTGAGGCCAACACTGATCTTTCTTAGGGCAAAGTGGGTGCTGAGCAGAGGGAAAAGGCCCTGGGAAACGGTGCAGGGAGCTGCAGAGCCAGGAGGCCCAACCAGTGGGCAGAGGGTATCCACAGCCCCCAGGCAGTGTCCACTGTGCTGAGCTGCAGTCCCCGAGCTACCCTCTTCCCAGACAGACCCGCCCAGCACCTGCTTAACCAGGGCCCAAGACCCGCCACAGAGGCCCAGCCCGCAAGAGCTGCCCAGCCAGTGCCAGGGAGGCAGCAGGCTCACTGGGCACGCTTGGTGGCCCCAGCTCAGAGGCGGCCCTAGAGGCCGAGACCAGAAACTAGCTCAGTGTGTCATTTCCCTTTAATGCACGTCACAGCCCCAGGGTCCCTGGCGCAGGATGGGTGTGCAGGCCTGGCGTGGACTCAGACGGGGGCTGATGTGCACGCAGGGACGGCGACGAGGAGGCGAGAACGAGGAGGCAGGGCAGGAACAGCCGCCAGTCCTGGCACCTAGAACTGCTGAGCCAACAGCTCGCACAGCCGCTGGGAGACGCTCTCCTTGCTGGCACGCAGCGTGAGGCGGTAAACCTGCAAGGAATGTGGCCTCAGAGCTCAGCCCCGTGGCCTCAGCGGCACCAGCACCACCGCAGCTGAACGTGTGGCAGCCCTCAGCCGTGACTGAGCTTGAGCCCCAAGACCAGCACCAGAATGGGAGTGACCACACTGGCCAAGGAGATCTTCCCGCGAGGACAGCAGTGCGGCCACACACTCGGGGCCTGCACCAGAGCCAGGGCAGCTGGATGGCTGCGGGATTCGCGGTGGCAGTTACGGGATGTAGATGGCTGGTGGGACTCAGCCGCCTCCCGAGGCGTCACTGCGCACAGCCCACATAGCAACACGCACCCTGAGCCATTTCCCAGCTGCTGACCTGGGCTTGCAGATTGGGCTCCAGACGCAGCAGGCAGCCAATCTGAGTGGTTCTGGTGTGGATGATCCCAGCTCCCACAAAATTGGCAGGATTGGGGTCGACCTCTTCAAGGAGCGCAGAGCCAAACCCGATAATCTGTGCAGAAAGATCCAATGAGCAAGAGGGACAGGGCAGGGGTGAAGGCTCTGCCCTTGCACAAGCCAACCCAGATTGACCCCAGCACACGAATGGATCAATAGAGCCCTGCCGGAGCAAGCCCCCGAGCAGAGTCAGGAATAAGCCCTTGCGCTGCGGGTGTGGCCATAGTGCACCCCCAGCCCGAGACTGTGACCAGAGAGCACAGCTAGCAGGAGTTCAGTGCCGTGGGGGCGAGGCAGCCGACCTTGGCTTTGGTGATCTCCGTGTCCATCGGATGCTTGGCCTTGAAGATGTTCTGCACTTCCTGCTGAGGACTGTGAGCAAGAGCAACGCAGAGCCCGTCACCCAGCCCCTGGTGGTCGGTCAATCCCACCTCCCAGGCCACAGGACAGGGTGTCACCTAACCTGCTCAGCTGCTTCCAGCGCTGGAAGAAATCCTGAGAAGCCATTTCTGTGGGCTGGAAGAACTTATTGAGTGTGATTGGCAGTTTAACAGACACATTCTGCAAAGTGCCGCCATACCTGCGAGCAAGAGAGATGACTGAGGCAAGCACGAGCGACTGGGCCTTGGTCTTTGGGGTCTGAGCAGGAGGGACCTCCTGACTGACCCACCTGCAAGACCAAAACAGAATGTTCTGGAAGAACAAGTTATCGAGGACAGAAAGCTGGTCTCTACCCAGACAGGAGCACCTGTGGGGGACCTGCTCAGCCTTGGGAGTCCACCCTCCGTGCACTGCCCGCCCCTGCCATCTGTCCTGCCCCTGCATACCCTCTGCTGGAAAGAAACTGAGCATAGAGACCGCCAGACACATGCGAAGCCTGTCCAGACAGCCCAGCCCGGCCCAGACGTCGGTCCAGCTCAGCCGGGCCCTGCCCAGATGTCGGTCCAGCTCAGCCCGGCCGGCCCAGACGTCGGTCCAGCTCAGCCCGGCCCGGCCCAGATGTCGGTCCAGCTCAGCCCAGCCCAAGCCAGCTCCACCCGACCCAAGCCAGCCCAGCCCAGACAACCCAATAATCCAGCTCAGCCCAGCAGAGCCCGGCCCTGAGCAACCTGAGCAGAGCCAGGAATAAGCCCTGGACTTATTCCTGAGCTTATTCCTGGTGTGGCCAGAGCATGCCCCCCTCCCCCACCCTCCCAACCTCCCTCACCCCAAGGCAAGTAAACCAGCCTAGCCCAGCTCAGCCCAGCCCAGCCGGGCTCAGCGCCCCACAACCCCTGTGGCCCAGTCCCACGTCCAGCCCAGGCTCAGCCCATGAGCCAGCACATTCCAGGACCAAAGTCACACCTGAACTGGACATTGAGGACGGGTGCCTCGGTGAAGTCAGAGACACACTCGATGTTCACCACCTGCTGCACCTGAGCACCCCCATCCACCGTGGGGTCCACTGGCTTGGTCTGCAGACTCAGGTGTGTGTGGGTCAAGGCAGTCACATCAGTGCTGGGCCCCACCCCAGGCCCAGGCCCCGCGGCCCCTCTGGCCAGCATCAGGAACAAGGCCAGGGTGTCCACAGCAAGAACACCAGGGCCTCGTGTCTCCCAGGGGGCACCCCAAGGCCACAGGCCTGCCAGCACACGTGTGCTGCGCCCCCCAGACTGCAGGCTCTTGGAGGCTTCACCTCGAGGTCAGACTTGCCTCGTGCCAAGGAGTTCACACCGAGCCAGCACACCCGCACACAAGGCACCTTGGGGAAAGAGCGGGCACAAGGAAGGCGTGGAGGCCATAGCGCCCTGGTGGCAGCACTGGAAACAGTCCATCCCATAGTGCTGATGTTACAAGTTGTGTTCCCAAGCGAAACAAAATGCCCCTCAAATGGCACGAAAATAGAAGAAAATAGGAAGAAGCAAAGGCCTGGCCAACGTCCAGCCAAGAGTCCAGCCAACGTCCGTGCCGAACTGGGCACGGCATCAGGGGGCTACATCGGCCCAGAAGCCCCATCCACAGTGGGCCCTACGGGGACCCCCACCTGGCCAAGTGCCCTCTATGCCCCGCCCTGGGATCCAGGAGGTCCAAAGCTCTGTCTGCCTCCATCTGCGCCTCTCCACGCCTGTTCTGGACCTTTAACGAACTGCCCCATCCCTTCCCAGCCGAGTCTGTGTGGGACAGGTCCCCTGGAACCATCTACAGAGACACCTCCTTAGGGCCCTGGGAAGGACTCGAACACTTCCTCTTCTCCACTCCAGCTCCCCGGACCATGGCAGCAGGGAGCGAAGAGGAGCTTGTCCAGAGCCACGAGCGCTGGTGCTTAGAGGGCTCTGGCGGGGCATAGAGGGCACTTGACCACTCAAAGCTCTACCTGGGAGGGCCTCGAGCTGAGCCTGTGCTCTGCAAGTGGGACCCAGGTCTGGCTCTGAACACTGCCAGGGGTCGCCCCAAACGAACCAAATCAAAAACAATAACATCACAGGAGAAGCAAAGGAGGAAACAAAGTGCCTCAGCAGGCCAGAGGCGATGCAGCTGGAGAACAGCGCCCCCAGGGGCGGCCCGGTCCTACCCCAGCCTGCAACCTCTTTCCCACCAGGTCTGCCAGGTGGGAAGCAGGGGACGGGGACAAGGATATTAGCCTGCAGCTCGCCCGAGCACAGCAGCGTGGGGGTGAAGTGTAAGAACTGCGTGGAGGTCTTGTTCCGTAGAAGATGAGCATGCGGCCTGCAAGGAAGCACAAAGAACAGTTTCACGGGGAGGGGGGAGGCGGGGCGGTCAGCACCAGTGACCCACCCAACAAGGCAGTCTCACACGGGGCGGTCAGCACCAGTGACCCACCCAACAAGGCAGTCTCACACGGGCGGTCAGCACCAGTGACCCACCCAACAAGGCAGTCTCACACGGGGCGGTCAGCACCAGTGACCCACCCAACAAGGCAGTCTCACACGGGGCGGTCAGCACCAGTGACCCACCCAACAAGGCACAGTCTCACATGGGGCGGTCAGCACCAGTGACCCACCCAACAAGGCACAGTCTCACACGGGGTGGTCAGCACCAGTGACCCACCCAACAAGGCACAGTCTCACACGGGCGGTCAGCACCAGTGACCCACCCAACAAGGCAGTCTCACACGGGCGGTCAGCACCAGTGACCCACCCAACAAGGCAGTCTCACGGGGCGGTCAGCACCAGTGACCCACCCAACAAGGCAGTCTCACACGGGCGGTCAGCACCAGTGACCCACCCAACAAGGCACAGTCTCACACGGGGCGGTCAGCACCAGTGACCCACCCAACAAGGCAGTCTCACACGGGGCGGTCAGCACCAGTGACCCACCCAACAAAGCACAGTCTCACATGGGGGCAGTCAGCACCAGTGACCCACCCAACAAGGCACAGTTTCACACGGGGTGGTCAGCACCAGCCGACCCAGCCCAACAAAGCACGGTTTCACAGTGCTAGAAGCTGGTCAGCTCCAAGGGACCCAGACTTCCCACAAGCCCTGGGAAGCCACCTAGGCCCAGGTCATCAGCTTGGCCCATGTCAAGATGCATCTTCCTGAAGCCACTTGCACCCAAAATCCAGAATACTAACAAGGAAACGTCTGCACAGAGTCTGGACATCCGCCCTCACCTCCACCCGCGCTCACACCTGCGCCACTTCAGCAGCTAATCAGTGGGCAGCGTTTCTGACACAGCCCTCCAGAGCCGGATCTGAGGGACGGGACCCTGCAGCTTACTGAAGTTGTTCCTGAGGACGCCTGTCCCCACCCATCCATCACCTGCCTCTGCCCAGCCTCCAGGGCTGACACAGGTCGGTCTCTGGCCCCCAGCATCGGGGCAGCTTTTCTTCCATTCTGGCAAAAATTCTCCACCACCATTGCATCTGCATGCCCAATTCAGGGCCATGAAGTCTGACCACACAGGTGTGGACATCCCCTCCAACTCCAGAACCTTCCATCTGCCCCTGGAAGCCTCTTTTCCCACAGACCCTGCTGGCCCCAATCGTGCAGGGACAACTACAGGTCCTCAGACAAGGCCCTGGCCTGTGTATCTGCCACATCTCAGGTACCACGGCCTATGGGCACCCATCTAGTCTGGGGTGGCCATGGTGAGGTCACTCCTGGCAGCAGGCAGACACAAGACCCCCTGGTGTCGGCATTAAAGCCTGGCTTGGCCCCTCCCAGGACAAAGGACAAGCTGAGCTCACCAGTGACCCCCCAGGTGCCCCCGATGTCCCCCACGTCCCTCTGACTTGGGGAGCAGTGGCCTAGGGCTGGGACTCTCCTGAGCAGGGGGCTCCATGACAACCCCCTGTCCCACCTGGCAGAGCTCAGGAGCCCATGTGTGAGGACTGAGACCCGGGCATGGACCCTGCCCTCTAAACTCGCCTCTGCCAGTCACCCCATTCCTCTGCCCACTGTCAGACTGGCTGCCAGGCTGCAGAAATTCATAACGGAAGTGCTCCGGGTGCCACGTCCTCACAGACTCGCAAATGCTCCCACCTCGTTTGTATGAGAAACTTCTATTTGGCGACTCTGCACGTACCTAAGTTCTGCCGAAACTCGGACTTCAGGCCGACCTGCAGCAGCTGGTTCTCAAACAACACGCCATTGTTCTTACAGACGAACCTGTGGAGGCCACGGATGAGAGCCACAGAACTCATAGGGAGGGCTCCGTGAGCACCACGCCAGGGAGCTCTGGAGGGCAGGACAGAGGGCACAGTGGCGGGAGGGGATAGGGAGGGGGAAGGTGGCGGGTGATGGGCGGCAATGGTGGTAGGGGATGATGACGGTGATGGTGGAAGGGGCAGTGGCGGAGGCAGCGGAGCCCCCTTTTCCTTGCACTGACTCAGGAGAGCCCTAACGCTGACTCCGACCAAGGAGCAGAAGAGTCTGACAGCATTGGGGCCGGAGTGATAGCCCAGAGGGTAGGACGTTTGCCTTGCACGCAGCTGGTCCATGCCGGCCCGGGTTCGATCCCCTGGCATCCCATATGGTCCCCAAACACTGCCAGGAGTAATTCCTGAGTGCACAGCCAGGAGTGACCCCTGAGCATGCCGGGTGTGACCCAAAAAGCAAAAAAAAAAAAAAAAAAAAAAAAAGAAGAGTCTGACAGCACAACTAGAGTCCAGCTCTAGACCAGACCCAGCGACACCACACAGTCCCGGCAGCGCCAGCTGCCTTTTGCCAGGCGGATGGGGGACAGCTGGAGAGTTCGGGCCTCCCCACGCAGACAGACCCACAACTCACGGGGCAAAGTCGAACAAGAGGGAAGAAGGAGCAGAGTCAGAGGCTCTGCAGACCCGGGAACCCCCAGCCCCACCCCGCGTGAGTGGGGCAGCAGTGGAGGCATGGCCGGGTGCTTTGTTCAGAGCTGCAGGGCAGAGTGCCCCATGAGCAAGGATGTCTCTCAGCTGCCTGTCCTCACATGCCCGGACAGCCAAGAGTCCCCCTGCCGAGCCCGGCCAGGCCCACATGGCGCTCACAGCAGTCTCAGCCGTCCCACCCGCTCCAGGAGACACAGGGCTCCGTACCCGGCAACAAGGGTCCCTAGCTGACAGCCTGGGCTCCCCACCCTGCACTGAGGGGGCTGCAGGCCAGGGCAGGCAGCCTTGGCGGGAGAAGCAGGACATGCAAGAGCCTTACTGACAGCCTCGGGCTGCCAGGAGCCAGCAGCCACCGAGATGAAGGTCGCAACAGCTCAAAAAAAGAAATTTAAAAAAAGGAGGTTGTTGGGCGGGCGATGCGCCCAGCGGGTAGGGCATTTGCCTTGCACATGGCCGGCCCGTGCCCGGCTTAGGGTTCGATCCCGGCATCCCTTTTGGTCCCCGAGCACCGCCAGGAGTAACTCCTGAGCAAAGAGCCAGGAGTAACCCCTGAGCATCGCTGAGTGAGACCCAAAAAAGCAAAAAAAAAAAAAAAGAGGTTGCAACAGCAGGATGCCCTGTGAGACTCGGGGCTTTGGGGGGTAGGAGGGACCAGGGATGCACCCCACTGCTCAGGGAGTGTGTGAGTGTGTGTGTGTGTGTGTGTGTGTGTGTGTGTGTGTGTGTGTCAGAGCAAAGCCACCCGCTGGCAGCAGTCAGGGTCCTATCAGGCCACCCAGGAGGGAGACCGTGGCTGGCAGGTAACAGGTGGTGAGCACCGAGTAGGGACATGGGGATGGGTGGGCCCTGACGAAGGTCAAGGGGACAGGTGGAAGTGGGCCCCGAGAGGGGACAAGAGGGATGGGCAGGCCCCAAGTGGGGACACAGGGGAAGGGTCAAGGTGGGCTTTAAGGACATTTGTCCCGGTACCTGGCAAAGTTGTCTTCAGAGCCAGGAGCGAGGGTGCGGCCGTGGACGGTGAGTCTGAGAACACGTCCACCAGCAGTCCTCCTGCAGAGGTGGGGGCCCCGCAGGGAGCAGAGGGCGCCCCAAGACCCAGGAGGTCTGCAGGACGGGGACGGCGTGGACTGGAAGAGAGGGACGTCCCATGAGGCCAGCCCCTCCCAGGAAGTGGTGGCTGTCCCTAGCACCCAACCGGTGGACACCGAAGTCAACGTTCGCAGGGGGTGGGAGGAGCCTCTGGGGAGTGGCAGGGAGCCAGAGATGGGGTGACCAGCACCCGCAAGCCTGCAGGCCGCAGTGGACCTCTGTGCGCCACGCACAGCCCCTGCCCCGGCCACCCCCACCCGAGTCCAGGGGAGCCAAACTGCGCGGTGGTCACAGGGGCGTGAGCGATGCTGAGAAGGGGGTGCAGGCACCGGAGCCACGCGCCCGCACGCCCACCCCCAGCAGGGGCGCAGAGGGCAGCAGACACCCACCCGGGGCGCTGGCCGTGGCCTGCCCGGGCTCTGGGCCCCGTTGAGGTCGGCACGCGTTCCCTCTTGCTGGCCTCCAGGCTGCCCGCGGAGCTGCGGCCCTTCTTCCTCTTCAGCTTGGCCAGGATGGACGATTCCCGCTCGGGGAACGGCGGCATCTC
The DNA here is from genome assembly GCA_021461705.1 of Cryptotis parvus. NCBI lineage: Eukaryota > Metazoa > Chordata > Mammalia > Eulipotyphla > Soricidae > Cryptotis > Cryptotis parvus. Next base: position 72,991 of record JAJIBD010010885.1, read on the forward strand.
CTCCAGCACCGTGGCCTGGGAAGCGCTGGTCACCAGCGCGCCAGGGAAGGCGGATGGGGGGGGCTCACAGGAGCTGAGGAGGCGTGGCTGAGGGGGGCGTGGCCGAGGAGGGGCTGTGGAGGGCGTGGCCAAGGACAGGTGCGGCTGAGGGAGGGGTTCAGTTGAGTAAGGGGCGGGGCTGAGGGGCGTAGCTGAGGGCGGGGGCTGAAGAAGGGGCATTGTTGGGAGGGCGTGGTCGAGGAGGCGGGGTGGCGAGGAAGGAGGCGAGGCAGAAGGCGTGGCTTATAGGATGGGCGGGTTTGTGGGCGGGGCTGGAAGACGCCCGTGAGGGCGGGCACTGGCTGGCTCACCAGGATGTCGGTGCTGGCCACGGTGCTGAGGCGCAGGTACTCCACGCGCTGCTGCAGCTCCACGTCGGCGTTGCGGAGCTGGCTGTCGCTGCGCCAACGTCCTGGATTGTGGCCTTGACCTCAGGGAAGAGGTTGGCGAACTTGATGTAGGCGGACAGCAGGAGCGCCCGGCCGGGCACGCTGCACAGATGGAACTTGGAGTGCAGCAGGTGGAACTGCGTCAGGGGGCTGCGGGCGGCGGGGGCGACCTCGTTACCGGACTCCAACCTCACCACAGCCAGGCGGCCCACAGCCACCGCCGCGCAAGCGAATGCTATGGTCGTCAACCCTGCAGCGCCCGTAACCGCCCACAACACCCCATCACCTCACGGCTGCCCCACAGTCAGCGCAACAGCCCCTCAGCGGCCCCACAGTCAGCGCGACAGCCCTCAGCAGCCCCACAGTCATCGCGACAATCCCTCAGCTGCCCCACAGTCATCGCGACAGTCCCTCAGCGGCCCCACAGTCAGCGCAACAGCCCTCAGCAGCCCCACAGTCACCGCGACAGCCCCTCAGCAGCCCCACAGTCACCGCGACAGCCCTCAGCAGCCCCACAGTCGCCAGCGACAGTCCCTCAGCGGCCCCACAGTCAGCGCAACAGCCCCTCAGCGGCCCCACAGTCACCGCGACAGCCCCTCAGCGGCCCCACAGTCAGCGCGACAGTCCCTCAGCGGCCCCACAGTCAGCGCGACAGCCCCTCAGCGGCACCACAGTCACCGCGACAGCCCCTCAGCAGCCCCACAGTCACCGTGACAGCCCCTCAGCAGCACCACAGTCACCGCAACAGCCCCCTCAGCAGCACCACAGTCACGCGACAGTCCCTCAGCAGCCCCACAGTCAGCGCGACAGCCCTCAGCAGCCCCACAGTCAGCGTGACAGCCTCTCATCAGCCCCACAGTCACCGCAGCCCCTCAGCAGCCCCACAGTCAGCGCAACAGCCCCTCAGCGGCCCCACAGTCAGCGCGACAGTCCCTCAGCAGCCCCACAGTCACCGAAACAGCCCCTCAAAAGCCCCACAGTCACCGCGACAGCCCCTCAGCAGCCCCACAGTCAACGCGACAGTCCTTCAGCAGCCCCACAGTCACCGCAACAGCCCCTCATGAGCCCCATAGTCAAGCGCAACAGCCCCTCAGCGGCCCCACAGTCAGCGCGACAGCCCCTCAGCAGCCCGACAGTCAGCGCGACAGCCCCTCAGCAGCCCCAGTCACCGCAACAGCCCCTCATCAGCCCCACAGTCAGCGCGACAGTCCCTCAGCAGCCCCACAGTCAGCGCAACAGCCCCTCATCAGCCCCACAGTCAGCGCAACAGCCCCTCAGCGGCCCCACAGTCAGCGCGACAGCCCCTCAGCAGCCCGACAGTCAGCGCGACAGCCCCTCAGCAGCCCCACAGTCACCACAACAGCCCCTCATCAGCCCCAGGTCACCGCAACAGCCCCCTCAGCAGCCCCACAGTCAGCGCGACAGCCCCTCAGCGGCCCCACAGTCAGCGCGACAGACCCTCAGCAGCCCCACAGTCACAGCAACAGCCCCACAGTCAGCGCAACAGCCCCTCAGCGGCCCCAGAGTCAGCGAGACAGTCCCTCAGCAGCCCCACAGTCAGTGCGACAGCCCCTCAGCAGCCCCACAGTCACCGCAACAGCCCCTCAGCAGCCCCACAGTCACCGCAACAGCCCCTCAGCAGCCCCACAGTCACCACAACAGCCCCTAAGCAGCCCCACAGTCACCGCGACAGCCCTCAGTGGCCCCACAGTCAGCGCGACAGCCCCTCAGCGGCCCCACAGTCACTGCGACAGCCCCTCAGCGCCCCACAGTCACCGCAACAGCCTCTCAGCGGCCCACAGTCACCGCGACAGCCCCTCAGCAGCCCCACAGTCACCGCGACAGTCCCTCAGCAGCCCCACAGTCAGCGCGACAGTCCCTCAGCAGCCCCACAGTCAGCGCAATAGCCCCTCAGCGGCCCCACAGTCACCGCGACAGCCCCCTCAGCGGCCCCACAGTCACCGCGACAGCCCCTCAGCGGCCCCACAGTCAGCGCGACAGCCCCTCAGCAGCCCCACAGTCACCGCGACAGCCCCTCAGCGGCCCCACAGTCATCGCAACAGCCCCTCAGCAGACCCACAGTCACGCGACAGCCCCTCAGCGCGCCCCAGTCAGCGCAACAGCCCCTCAGTGGCCCCACAGTCAGCGCGACAGCCCCCTCAGCGGCCCCACAGTCACTGCGACAGCCCTCAGCGGCCCCACAGTCACTGCGACAGCCCCTCAGCAGCCCCACAGTCACCGCAACAGCCTCTCAGGGGCCCCACAGTCACCGCAACAGCCCTCAGCAGCCACACAGTCAGCGCGACAGTCCCTCAGCAGCCCCACAGCCAGCGCGACAGCCCCTCAGCAGCCCCACAGTCAGCGCAACAGCCCCTCAGCGGCCCCACAGTCACCGTGACAGCCCCTCAGTGGCCCCACAGTCACCGCAACAGCCCCTCAGTGGCCCCAGAGTCACCGCAACAGCCCCTCAGCGGCCCCACAGTCAGCGCGACAGCCCCTCAGCAGCCCCACAGTCACCGCGACAGCCCCTCAGCGGTCCCACAGTCACCGCGACAGCCCTTTAGCAGCCCCACAGTCAGCGCAACAGCCCCTCAGCGGCCCGACAGTCAGCGCAACAGCCCCTCAGTGGCCCCACATTCACCGCGACAGCCCCTCAGCGGCCCCACAGTCAGTGCAACAGCCCTTCAGCAGCCCCAGTCAGCGCGACAGCCCTCAGCGGCCCCACAGTCACAGCGACAGCCCCTCAGTTGCCCCACAGTCACCGTGACAGCCCCTCAGTAGCCCCGCGGTGACCGCGACATCCCCTCAGCGGCCCCACAGTCAGCGCGACAGCCTCTCAGCGGCCCCACAGTCAGCGCAACAGCCCCTCAGCGGCCCCACAGTCAGCGCGATAGCCCCTCATCAGCCCCACAGTCAGCGCAACAGCCCCTCAGCGGCCCCACAGTCAGCGCTGATAGCCCTTCAGCGGCCCCACAGTCAGCGCGACAGCCCCTCAGCGGCCCCACAGTCACTGCGACAGCCCCTCAGCGGCCCCAAAGTCAGCGCAACAGCCCCTCAGCGGCCCCAAAGTCAGCGCGACAGCCCCTCAGCGGCCCCACAGTCACCGCGACAGCCCTCAAGCGGCACCACAGTCACCGCGACAGCCCCAAAGCGGCCCCACAGTCACGCGACAGCCCCTCAGCGCCCCACAGTCACCGCAACAGCCCCTCAGCGGCCCCACAGTCACAGCGACAGCCCCTCAGCGGCCCCACAGTCACCGCGACAGCCTCTCAGCGGCCTCACAGTCACCGCGACAGCCCCTCAGCGGCCCCACAGTCACAGCGACAGCCCCTCAGCGGCCCCACAGTCAGCGCAACAGCCCCTCAGCGGCCCCACAGTCAGCGCAATAGCCCCTCATCAGCCCCACAGTCAGCGCAACTGCCCCTCAGCGCGCCCCACAGTCAGCGCGATAGCCCCCTCAGCGGCCCCACAGTCAGCGCGATAGCCCTCAGCGGCCCCCACAGTCAGTGCGACAGCCCCTCAGCGGCCCCACAGTCACTGCGACAGCCCCTCAGCGGCCCCACAGTCACCGCAACAGCCCTCAGCGGCCCCACAGTCACCGCGACAGCCCCTCAGCGGCCCCACAGTCACCGCAACAGCCCCTCAGCAGCCCCACAGTCACCACGACAGCCCTCAGCGGCCCCAGTCATCGCAACAGCCCCTCAGTGGCCCCACAGTCAGCGCTGACAGCCCCTCAGCGGCCCCACAGTCACTGCAACAGCCCCTCAGTGGCACCACAGTCACCGCGACAGCCCCTCAGCAGCCCCCACAGTCAGCGCAACAGCCCCTCAGCGGCCCCACAGTCACCGCGACAGCCCCTCAGCAGCCCCACAGTCACCGCGACAGCCCCTCAGCGGTCCCACAGTCACCGCGACAGCCCTTTAGCAGCCCCACAGTCAGCGCAACAGCCCCTCAGTGGCCCCACAGTCAGCGCGACAGCCCCTCAGCGGCCCCACAGTCACTGCGACAGCCCCTCAGCGGCCCCACAGTCAGCGCAACAGCCCTTCAGCAGCCCCAGTCAGCGCGACAGCCCCTCAGCGGCCCCACAGTCACAGCGACAGCCCCTCAGTTGCCCCACAGTCACCGTGACAGCCCCTCAGTAGCCCCGCAGTCACCGCGACATCTCCTCAGCGGCCCCACAGTCAGCGCGACAGCCCCTCAGCGGCCCCACAGTCAGCGCAACAGCCCCTCAGCGGCCCCACAGTCAGCGCGATAGCCCCTCATCAGCCCCACAGTCAGCGCAACAGCCCCTCAGCGGCCCCACAGGCAGCGCGATAGCCCCTCAGCGGCCCCAGTCAGCGCGACAGCCCCTCAGCGGCCCCACAGTCACTGCGACAGCCCCTCAGCGGCCCCAAAGTCAGCGCAACAGCCCCTCAGCGGCCCCAAAGTCAGCGCGACAGCCCCTCAGCGGCCCCACAGTCACCGCGACAGCCCCTCAGCGGCCCCACAGTCACCGCAACAGCCCCCTCAGCGGCCCCACAGTCACCGCGACAGCCCCTCAGCGGCCCCCACAGTCACCGCGACAGCCCCTCAGCGGCCCCACAGTCACGCGACAGCCCCTCAGCGGCCCCACAGTCACCGCGACAGCCCCTCAGCAGCCCCACAGTCACCAGTCACCGCGACAGCCCCTCAGCGGCCCCACAGTCAGCGCAACAGCCCCCTCAGCGGCCCCACAGTCAGCGCGATAGCCCCTCATCAGCCCCACAGTCAGCGCAACAGCCCCTCAGCGGCCCCACAGTCAGCGCGATAGCCCCTCAGCGGCCCCACAGTCAGCGCGACAGCCCCTCAAGCGGCCCCACAGCGCGACAGCCCCTCAGCGGCCCCAAAGTCAGCGCAACAGCCCCTCAGCGGCCCCAGTCAGCGCGACAGCCCCTCAGCGGCCCCACAGTCACCGCGACAGCCCCTCAGCGGCCCCACAGTCACCGCGACAGCCCTCAGCGGCCCCACAGTCACCGCGACAGCCCCTCAGCGGCCCCACAGTCACCGCGACAGCCCCTCAATGGCCCCACAGTCACCGCGACAGCCCTCAGCGGCCCCACAGTCACCGCGACAGCCCCCTCAGCGGCCCCACAGTCACCGCGACAGCCCCTCAGCGGCCCCACAGTCAGCGCGACAGCCCCTCAGCGGCCCCACAGTCAGCGCGACAGCCCCTCAGCAGCCCCACCGAGTCCACAGCAAGCTGAGGTACCCAGGGTACAGAACTGAGGAATCGCGCTGCCCGCTGAGCCCCACCAGGCTGACCCTGGCCCACCCACGATAATGCCCGCCAAAAGCTGACAGGGCGCCCCAGGCCCGCAACCCCCTCTCACCTGGATCTCGGGTCCCCAGCAATCAAGTTGCCGAACTCCCCCAGGATGTAGCCCCCACCTTGACCAGGTTCTCGTGGCACGCCGGGGCCTGCAGGGCCTGCGAGGACAGAGATCTGAGAGGCCACGCAGCAGGCGGCAAGCATGGGCGGGGTGTGGCTGAGGTGGGGAGCAGGGCTGGGGTGGGGCCAGGCCGGGCACCCACCTCGAACACGGTCTTGGCGGCGTAGCCCTGCACGTCATCGCGGTTGGTGACGATCTGGATCACACGGAACCACACCTCCCCGCTCCACGTGGTCACCGGCAATGCGGATGAGGTTGAGGATGGTGTCCACGTACCACGGCGTAGTCCACGGCGTACTTCTCGGCCAGGATAGCCACCTTCAGCACCTGCAGGCATGCGCACATGCTGGGGACCACCCAGGTACCCTCCAGTGCCAGAACACCCCAGAGCAACGAGGATGCGGTGAGGGAAACGTCCAAGGAAACGGCCTCTGCAGAGGCTGTCGGGCGCCTGCTCCCCCGTCTCCTCACAGTAAACTAGTGCCCCAGGCCCCTCTCAGCCCCGCCCGTAGCTGCCCACAGCCGCCCCTGCTCGCATCGTCCCTCCTCTCCCAGCGAGGGCCAGCCCGAGCTACAGCACCCGCGGACCCCATGACCCTGGAGCAGGGTCCCCAGCTGTGCAGACACAGCCGCGCCCTCAAGGGCTGCCAGCCCAGGCACCGTCTCCCACAGCCTATGCACCGAAAGGACAGCAGGTCACAGGCACTGGTGGGTGGCAAAAAGCTGGACCAAGGCGGGCACACAGGGCTGAAACCAGCCCACACCCACAGGGCGCACAGCTGATGGGAAGAGGGCGGTGAACACTCAGCTGAGTTCTGGGCAGGCCAGGCCCCAGAAGACCCCATCCCCCCCCTCTGCCTGTCCTGGGCCCCAGAAGACCCCATCCCCACCCTCTGCCTGTCCTGGGCCCCAGAAGACCCCAGCCCCACCCTCTGCCTGTCCCGGGCCCCAGAAGACCCCAGCCCCACCCTCTGCCTGTCCGGGCCCCACCCTCTGCCTGTCCCGGGCAACAGAAGACCCCAGGCCCTACCCTCTGCCTGTCCCGGGCCCCAGAAGACCCCAACCCCACCCTCTGCCTGTCCTAGGCCCCAGAAGACCCCAGGCCCCACCCTCTGCCTGTCCGGGCAACAGAAGACCCCAGGCCCCACCCTCTGCCTGTCCCGGGCCCCAGAAGACCCCAGGCCCCACCCTCTGCCTGTCCCAGGCCCCAGAAGACCCCAGGCCCCACCCCTCTGCCTGTCCCAGGCCCCAGAAGACCCCAGCCCCACCCTCTCTGCCTGTCCCGGGCAACAGAAGACCCCAGCCCCACCCTCTGCCTGTCCCAGGCCCCAGAAGACCCCAGGCCCTACCCTCTGCCTGTCCCGGGCCCCAGAAGACCCCAGCCCCACCCTCTGCCTGTCCCAGGCCCCAGAAGACCCCAGCCCCACCCTCTGCCTGTCCGGGCAACAGAAGACCCCAGCCCCACCCTCTGCCTGTCCCAGGCCCCAGAAGACCCCAGGCCCCACCCTCTGCCTGTTCCTGACCACTGAGCCAAGCCACGCTGCTGACCCGCCCGAGACACCAACACTCACAATGCACAGGCGGGATCACACCAGCGACCCACCGGACACTTGCCCAGAACAGAGGCTTTGGTTGGTTGGTTCGGGGGTTATGGGGAGGGGGGGGGGCACACCCAGTGGTGCTCAGGGCTTCCTCCTGCCTCCGCCTCCCAGCTCAGGGTCCTTCGGGCAGGGATCAGGGACCCTACGTGGCGCCACTCCACGATCTCCTCGCGGATGCAGTAGTCGGCCGCCTCCAGATAGCTCCAGCATCTCAGCCACGATCTGCTGCGCATTGCTGCGGTCGCACATGGCGTAGAGCAGGTCCACAGCCCGCTGCCGCAGCGCTCACGTCCCGCTCTGTCTGCGGGGGCACGAGGAGGCTGTGAGCCCACCAGGAGCCCTGTGTCCCCTCACACCCTCCGAGCCCGGGGCCCATGTGGAAAGGGGAACCCGGCTGAGCCGCCCGACCACAGCCCTACACGCGGGGTCTCCCGCAAGCCCCTCAGAGCCTGCTCAGCCCAGCCTTCCTGCTCCTTCCTGTCCAGAGTGGGCAGGGGCAGGACCTCAGGGCCGGGCAGCCGGCACCAACTGGATGGAAGCCAGAGAGTCGCGCCCGTGAGAACTGGCTCCAGAGCCGTCAGCTCCGTGCACCTGGGCTGCTCCAAGGGACGGTGGCTGGGGCAGGGCCTCATGCTGACCCCAGAGGGCTTTCTCAGCTGCAACAGCAATTCCTCAGAAAAGGCGCCTTTCCTCTGGCCCCAAAGCAGGCTTTCACTCAGAGCAGGATGAAAGAGTTTTCTTTCTAGCAGAGCGACCTGATCTGCCGTCTCCGCTTCCGGGCAGCTGGAGAGGGTACCTGCCTTGAGGGCGTTGATGACGGTCTCAATGTGCGTCTTGACGGCCTCGTGGGAGAACTTCGGAGCTGGCCAGCGCGCACATGCTCTCCAGCGCCAGGTAGCGCAGGTTGGTCTCGCAGGTGCTGCAGGAACTGGCCCAGCTGGTTACAGGCGCGCACCAGCAGGTTGGGCTCACTGCTGGGGGCACAGAGGGGCTCAGTGGGAGCCTGGCCGACAAAGGGGGCCACCGCGCCCGGCCATGGGGGCTCGGAGGGGCTCAGCAGGCACCCGGCCAACAGCAGGGCCACCGTGCCCGGCCACAGCTGCCCGAGCTTTCCTTTTGGGAGTTTGGGCTCCATCATTCTGACTAGGCTGGCGTCAACCAGGGCCAGCAGCAAAGGTCAGTGGCAGGCAGGCGGGCAGCTCCACACAGATGGGCACGCAATGAACCGACACACTACAGCTTCCTGGGAGGCGCGGCCCAGCTGACCTTTGTCCAGCCACTGCACTGGCCCAGAGCACAGCGGGAGGACCCCCCGAGAGCAGCCAAAACCAGTGGGAGCTCAGGTGGGCAGCAGCTGCAGACCCCTCAGCCCCTGGAGGGACCCCAAGGACACTGGCCAGGCCGCGGGTGCTGGGGCGGGGGGGGTGGGGCAGGGCCTCGGGCTAGGGGAGAGAAGCCCGGCCGCCCACCTGTCGTGGTGGATGACCAGGCTGATGGCCTCGAAGAGCACCGCGTTCTTGGCGTTGGAGTGCTGCACCTTTTTGGACTTGGGCGGCTCCTGGGCCTTGTTGAGGATTGTCTCCAGGCACTTCGGTCAGGCGGCCCTCGCTGCTGGGTCTTCTGGGCGAGAGACACAGCCTCAGAGCCACATGCCACACACACGCCAGCACACAGGCACACACCACGTGCACATGCCACACACACGCCACCACAGGTCACATGCAGCCACACATGCCATCACACACACGCCATAACAGTCCATCAGACATGCATATACATGTGCCACCACACACGTGCACTTCACACACACGCCACACTACACGTGCACAAACCATCAAATGCCACCACATACGTGCCACCCCAGGAATCACCACACGCCTACCACACACATGTACACTACATATATATGTATTGTGCACCACATATGCCACCACATGTGCACACACATCACCACATGCACATACTACATGCACAGACCATCAGACATGGCACCACGTGCACATAACACACATGACACATGCACACACACATGCACACCACATACCCACGCACACATGACCACACACTCCATACACACACTCATGCACACATGCACACACAGACCTGGACTAAAGCAACATATTTGTGTTCTGCTGGGACTAAAATGTTGGAGATGCAGCAACACATAAGGCTGAGAAACGGAAACAAACATTTCTCTGTCCCTGCTCTTAGCACAGCGAAGAAAGAGCATCACAGGAGCACCAGTGTGAGGGGACGCTTGTCCTGGGCCCCCGCTGAAGGCATGAGCCAGGGGAGAAGCCGCCACTCGGCTCCACGCCACCGCCACGGCCAGAGCCACACCAGGCTGAGTGGACACGCGGGATCTGGGATCCTCAGGGCAGAGGAGGGAGAGGCCGGCGGGTCGGGCTCGGGAACCAGGTTCTACAGAGCGAGCCGGGCCCCCAAGGCTGGGGGGCTGTAGGTCGGCGCTGGTCTCGCACACAGCTGAAGCAGCTTTAATCCCTGGCATCTTACATAGTCCTCCGAGCCCACCAGAAGTTATTCCTGAGCACAACTATGAGTAACTCCTGAGCACTACAGGGTGTGGCCCCGGCAACCCTGTTCGGACCCTCCGTTCCAACACAGCAGGACCTGGAAGGGTATCAGAACTACAGGTTTCCCACACAGTCCTGAGCAAGAAATTCTTTCCAGAGAGTCAGACGGTACAGCAGCACCTGCCTTGCACACGGCCAGCCAGACTCGATCTTCTGCACCACATACAGCGGGCCAAGCTCGCCAGGAGCGATCCCGAGCACAGAGCCAGGAGCAGCCTAGTCCCACCAGGAGTGAGCCATAAGCCAGTAGGGCCCAAACACATGCACACTAAGAGCTTCCTGGGGTGGAGCAGTAGTACAGCAGGGAGGGCGTTTGCCTTGCATGTGGCTGACCTGGGTTTGATCCCCGACATCCCACATGGTTCCCCGAGCAGAGCCAGGAGTTAAGCCCTGAGCATCCAGGTGTGACCCAAAAGTAAAAACAAAACCCAACTTCCTTCCAGCACATTCCTCAGGGGCCAGTGCAGGCACACACACACTTCAGGAGCTCCGGCCCAGTGCAAGTGTGCGGGAGGCCGAGGCGCTGGGCCTTACCTGGGGTGGGTACGACTGCAGCAGCCGCAGCAGCTTCACCGAGCCAGGGCGCCGGCACGAAGTAGTAGGTGTAGTCCTGCAGGTCTGTGGAGGCTGACGTCACGATCTGAGGGGGTGGGCGAGTTACCGAGGAGCACGGCGGGAGCTCCAGAGGCTTGCAAGAGTGACCGTGCAAGCCCGGGTCCTCCAAGGGAGGGTACACACCGTGCCCACCTATGCCCGAGTCTGGCAGGGGTGGGCCCTGCAGGTGGCCTGTGTGTCTGCCTGGGTGGGCCCCTACGGGGCCGATGTAGGGGGGGAGGTTCTGATGCGCAAACTACCAGAGGCTGACAGGAAGTGCCATGATTCCTGCCCCGGGAGCAGGCTGAGAACCCCCAGGCTCACTCCTCTGGCCCCTGTCCCCCATGCAGAGTCGGGCACAGCCAAGCAGGCCTCGGGCTGCAGAACAGGACACGATGCCACCTGGAGGCCACATGCGGAAGAGCACCCTCTGGTGGGCTAGAAGCCGCTGAACGGGCCCCTTATCAGGGGCCTGACGGTGAAAAGGACTTGTCGGTACTCGGACACCGCAGAAGATGAGAGACAGCTCAGGGTGGACAGTCATGGTCCCCTCGAAGACCAACCACAAGCCCATGCCTAGAGCAGACAGAGCACCTCCACGAAACAGGGAAGGCAGGAAAGGGGGACCCATTGGGCCTTTCACAGAAGTGACAGCCCCAAGGCCACTGGTCAGGCCATCAGGAAGAAGCAGGCACAGCTCCAGAAAACAGGTGCCAAAGAAATGAGCAGAGGACAGCAGGCGTATCGCCACAACACGAGGCTAGAGCCTGACGGCAGCAGATCGTCCTGAGGCAGCACTTCCTCAGGAACCGCTGGCACCCACGGCACAAGCCCACGCGCCTGCCCACAGACCCGGGAAGAGGCATAGGAGATGGCAGACGGCACAGGTAGCACACCACGTCTCTCAAGAGAAGGGAGAAGTCCAGAGCCTCCGTCCAGTCACAAGGAAGCCCATGTGAAGGACAGACAACGAAGAGCCAGTGCCAACCACATTCCCACTGCTCAGCACGAAGGTCCAGTCCCGGACAGTGCTATGAGAGGCCAGCGAGCAGAGTGTGAGTGAGTGGCAGGGAGAATGAAGAAGGGAGCATGAAATGTGAGGTGAGTGTGAAGTGAAGCAAGTGTGAGATGAGGTGAAGTGGGGTAACCGCAAGGTGAGGCGAGTGTGAAGTGAGATGAGGTAAGGTGAGGTGAACATGAGATGAAGTGAGTTGAGGCAAGTCTGAGTATGATGTGAGGCAAATGTGAGGTGAAGTGAGGCGAGGTGAATTTGAGATGAGGTGAGGTGAGTTAAGGTGAAGTAAATATGAGATGAGTGAAGCGACTGGGAGGTAAGGTAAATGTGAAAAGAGGTGAGATGAGGGTGAGGTGAGTGTGAGGCAAGTGAGATGAAGGAGGAAAGGTGAGTATAAGGGGAAATGAGGTAAGCCAAAGTGAATATGAGGTGAATTTGTGTGACACAAGTATGAGGAGAGTATGATGTGAGGCCAAGTGTGAGGTGAGACAAGTGCTGAGGTGAGAAGAGGAGGTGAGGTGAGGCAAATGTGAGATGAGGTGAAAAGAGGTAAGGTGAACGTGAGATAAGGTGAGGTGCAGTGAGTGAGATGAAGTGAGATGAGAGGCCTGTTCAAAGTAAGGCAAATGTGAGGCAAAGTCAATGTGAGGTGAGGTGAGCAAGTGTGAGGTGAGTCAAGCATGAGGTGAGAGAAGAGAGTGAAGTGAGTGTGAGATGAGGAGAGAGGCAAGAGTGAACTGAAGTCAGGTGTGGCAAATGTGAGGTGAAGCATGTTTGCAGTGAGGGACATGTGAAGTGAAGTGAGGTGAGGCAAGTTTGACATGAGATGAGGTGAGGTTTGGATGAGGTGATGTGAGCAAGTATAAGTTAAAGTGACCAGGGGTGAAGTGAGCTTGAGGTGAGGTGAATATGAGGTGAGGTGAAGTAAGAGGATGTGAGATAAAGTGAGGCAAGTGAGAAGTAAAATGAGAGAGAGGTGAGTGAGGTGAAGAAGCAAGAGTGAGGTGAAGTGTGGTGACGCAAGAATGAGGTGAGGTGAGGTGACAGAGTACGGTAAAATTAGGTTGATGTTAGATGAGGCTTGTTTGAGGTGAGGCAAATGTGAAGTGAAGTGAACATGAGGTGAGGTGAGCAAGTGTGAGATGAGGTGAGTCAAATGTGAAGAGGAGAGAGTGAAGTGAGTGTGAGATGAGGAAAAGCAAGAGTGAGGTGGAGTGAGGTGAGGCAAGCGTGAGGTGAGGCATGTTTAAAGTGAGGCAAATATGAGGTGAGGTGAGGTGAGGCAAGTATGAGATGAGGTGAGGGTTGGTAAGTGTGACGTGAACAAGTATAAGTTAAGGTGAGGTTAGGGATGAGGTGAGGTGAGTTTGAGGTAAGGCAAATGTGAGGCGAGGAGAGATGAGGTAAGTATGAGATGAGGTGAGGCAAGAAGAGGTCAGGTGAGGTGAGGCAAGTGAGAAACGAGGAAGTGAAATAGTGAGATGAGGTAAGGCCAGTCCAAGATGAGGCAAGGTAAGGTGTTATGAGGTGAGGTGAGATTAGTATGAGGTAAACTAAGATTAAGTGAGGTGTGAGGTAAGGAAGTGAGATGAAACAAGTGTGAGGTGATTAAGGTGAGGTCAGCATGAAATGATATAAGAATGAGGTGAGGTAAAATAACGTGAGGTGAGGTGAGGTGAAGTGAGAGGAGGTGAACATGAGGTTAGGTGAAGTAATGTGACTACAAAGTTAGGTTAAGTCAGTGTGAGTTAAAAGTAGTGTGAGGTGATATGTGTGAAGCAAGTGTGAGGTGAGAAGGTGAGATGTGGTGAAACAAGGTGAATGTGATGGGTGATGCCAGAGTGAGGAGAGATAAGGTGAGGGCAGTGAGGTGAAGTGATGTCAGGTGAGGCTTGTGAAGGGTGAAGTAAGGTGATGTGATTGGAGGTGAGGTGAGTGTGAGGGAAGTATGAAGTGATTATGAGGTAAGGTGAGTGTGAAGTCAGGTGAGGTGTGAGGTGAAGTGAGTGATGAAAGGGTGGTGAGGTGAGTGTGAGTTGAGGTGAACTAAGTGTGATGTGAGGGTGAATGTGGTGTGAGGTGAGGCAAGTATAAGATGAAGTGAGGTGTGGTGAGGTAGTGAGGCCATTCTGAGATAAGATTATATAAGTGGGGCCGGGCGATAGCCCAGCGGTAGGGCGTTTGCCTTGCACGCAGCAGGCCTGTGCCGGCCTGGGTTCGATTCCCAGCGTCCCATATGGTCCCCCAGCACTGCCAGGAGTAATTCCTGAGTGCAGAGCCAGGAGTAACCCCTGAGCATCGCCGGTGTGACCCAAAAAAGCAAAAAAAAAAAAAAAAAAAAAAGATGATATAAGTGGAGTGTAGGTGAAGTGGGCTGAGACAAACATGAACTCCCAACCTTGCACCCTGTGGCGGTCTGCCCAAGCAGACTGATAACTTGGAATGGAAGAAGGATGCTGCATAGCCACTACCCTGGCGCCCCACGCATACATATTCCAGCATGCTCCTGGTGAGCTGCTCTGCTCTGGCTCCACTGACTGATGTGACAGCTCTCCGAGAACCCTGCTCCACCCAGACAAGCTTAGGCCTCACCAGAAGCAACCTCTCGACCTGCACACGGCAGAGGAACTGCCCAGGCCTGCAGTCTCACCCTGCTCAGTCTGGAGACGGCCAAAGACACGGACGTGCGGAACTCCTCGGGGGTTCTTCTGCGCCAAGGTGGTGATGAGGCTGGTGGCAGCGGTCACCACGCCCTAAAAGACATGGCGGCAACGCTCAGGGTTCTGGGAGTAAGGTAAACTTGAGGGCTCCAGAAGCATGGTGAGACCGGGCTCCCCTGGGGGCCCGGGGCATGAGGAGACTTGGGGTCCCCTGAGGCATCTGGCCGGGCTCCTGCGTGCTCCCGCCCTGAGCTGGTCAGGATTCACCCCAAGCCTGCATTCCCTCCTGCTCTCAAGTGCTCCCTCACTTGCTCACTCTGGGGGCGAGCAAGCCAGCCTCAAGGCCGAACCTAGGAACAGGGTGCAGGGGTGGGGCCGCGGGTGGCGGGGCCTAGGGCCGGGCAATGACACTGGGGGGCTGGGGGCCTACGAGCTGGACTTAGGGCAAGGGGTGGGGTTTTGGGGTATCGTGGGGGGCAGGCTGAGGGCAAGCTGAGTCGGCACCTCACCAGGTGCTGGTCATTGAGCAGATGCACCACGCGGGAGGTCCAGTCGCCCATGGGCACCAGGTCTGGAGACGTGCGGTACAGGCGCAGCAAGCACAAGGCTGCGCTCTGCTTCACACTGTCCATGGTTGTCCCTGAAAAGCAGACAGACAGACACACAGATGGACATGTGGGCGGACCGCGACGGACACGCAGATAGACACACAGACGGACACATGGATGGACACGCGCGGATGGACACGTGGGCGAACAAGCGGCCGGACATGCGGACAGACACGCGGACGGACACACGCAGATGGCACACAGGCGGACACGTGGATGGACACGCGGACGAACTTGCGGACAGAGGCGGCCCCTCGGCACCAGGCAGAGGGGCACCCCACTCTCCCGCAGCTGACGAGCTGAGGGGGCCATGCAGCTATGCACCAGGGGTCTGCTTCTCGGCTCGGCGCTCCCCGGACTGGGATCGGGCCAGGCCCCCTGTTCTTAGGAGCACTGCCGGAGAAGGGAGAGGCGCAGCGTGCGGATTCCTCTCCCTGCATGGCGGAGGGGGTGAGGGGCAGGCCCCAGCTCCTCATCGCTCCTATCTGACGGTACCCAAACAGACATTCCCAAAGCCGCCAGGCACACACCCCGCCACCAGGATTTTGGGGATCTCCTCAGCGAAGGCCTCGCCCATCGCGGCTGCCCACATTGGCGATGCAGTGCAGGGCCAGGCCCATGAAGGTGGGGTTGCGGCTGGCCAGGTCGTTCTTGATGGCATTGTTGATGAGGCGGATGAGCTCGGAGTTGGAGTTCACCAGCACGGAGATGAAGAGGTAGCCCTGGCGAGACGGGCAGAGGGAACATGACAAGCTCCACCAGGCAAGCAAAGCAGCAGCCAAGGAGAGGCGGTGTGTGCCACCAGGGCCGCCTGAACCCCGCATGGGTGTGGACCCAGTCCTGCCCCAGTTCCTCTCCCGAGCAGGGCAAGGCTGAGTCAGAGGACAGGCAGGCGAGCCCGGGGCTGGCTGTGGCCTTCCCAGGGGAGGCAGCATGGTCAGAGCCTAAGGGACCCGGGGAGGGGCGTCCGTGTGCAGCTGTGGGTGTGGTGCCACTGCAGAGAGGGAGCTCTAGGGGCTACCGGGGGTCTTGCTATGCGGAAGAACGGCCAGGCTGCAGCCAAAAAGCCCAGGACCAGGGAGAAGGGGCCCGAGCCGGCCTTCAGCACCTACAATCTGCTTCTCGGTGTATCTGTTGGAGCTCAGCAGGTTGACGGCCTCCATGTGCCCGAAGTCGATGTCATGGCCCAGGAGGAAGATGAAGAGCAACTTGCAGACGTACTTTTTCTTGCTGTAACCATCAAGAGCCTTGTCCCCTGAAGGAAGCGGGGGCCATCGTCCAGAGGCTCCATCCTGACATGCACGACTGTCCATGGTGCCAGTCAGGGACAACCCACCCGTGACCTCATAGGCTCCCAACGTGGCCCCCTGGCAGAGGGAGAAGCAGGCACAGCCACCCCCGGACACCTGGCCCGGCCACGGCCCACTCCCACAGCACCACAGCCTCAAGCCCTGCCACGGCCCGGTCTCACTCCATCACTCACCCTCTCACTCACTCCTCAGTCCCTCACAGTCACTCATCCTCTCACTCACTCAGTCACTCACAGTCACTCATCCTCTCACTCCACTCACTCAAGTCACTCATCCTCTCACTCACTCACTCTCCCTCACAGTCACTCATCCTCTCACTCACTCACTCACTCAAGTCACTCATCCTCTCACTCACTCACAGTCAATATCCTCTCACTCCTCACTCACAGTCACTCATCCTCTCTCTCTCACTCAGTCACTCATCCTCTCACTCACTCACTCAGTCACTCATCCTCTCATTCACTCACAGTCCTCATCCTCTCATTCACTCACAGTCACTCATCCTCTCATTCACTCACAGTCACTCATCCTCTCACTCACTCACCGTCACTCATCCCTCTCACTCACTCCTCAGTCACTCATCCTCTCACTCCACAGTCACTCATCCTCTCACTCACTCACAGTCACTCATCCTCTCACTCCACTGTCACTCATCCTCTCACTCACTCAGTCACTCATTCTCTCACTCACTCAGTCACTCATCCTCTACTCACTCAGTCACTCATCCTCTCACTCACAGTCACTCATCCTCTCACTCACTGTCACTCAACCTCTCACTCACTCCAGTCACTCATTCTCTCACTCACTCAGTCACTCATCCTCTCACTCACTCAGTCACTCATCCTCTCACTCACTCAAGTCACTCATCCTCTCACTCACTCACTCAGTCACTCACAGTCACTCATCCTCTCACTCACTCCACTCAGTCACAGTCACTCATCCTCTCACTTACTCACTCAGTCACTCATTTCTCTCACTCACTCACTCACAGTCACTCATCCTCTCACTCACTCACAGTCAATATCCTCTCACTCCTCACAGTCACTCATCCTCTCTCTCACTCACTCAGTCACTCATCCTCTCATTCACTCACTCAGTCACTCATCCCTCACAGTCATTCATCCTCTCACTCACTCACAGTCACTCATCCTCTCTCTCACTCACTCAGTCACTCATCCTCTCATTCACTCACAGTCACTCATCCTCTCATTCACTCACAGTCACTCATCCTCTCATTCACTCACAGTCATTCATCCTCACTCACTCACTCAGTCACTCATCCTCTCACTCACTCAGTCACTCATCCTCTCACTCACTCACTCAGTCACTCACAGTCACTCATCCTCTCACTCACAGTCACTCAGCCTCTCACTCACATAGTCACTCAGTCACTCATCCTCTCACTCAGTGCTCATCCTCCCTCAGTCACGTATACTCTCACTCACTTACTCTCCCTCATCCTCTCTCATTCATTCTCTCTCATTCACTCTTTCACTCTCACTTTCACCCTCTCACTCCCATTCACTCTCCCACCCAGTCACTCATTTCCTCTCATTCTCTCACTCCAATTACTCACTCAATGTCTTACTTTGCGCTCAGTCACTTATTCTTTTATTCATTCTTATTCAGTCACTCAGTAATTCACTCGCTCAGTCAACTCATTCATTCTTACTCAGTAATAATTCATTCTCACTCCCTCGTTCATTCACTCCTCCCACTCATTCACTTTCGTCCTCCATCATTCATTCACTTTCGTTCATTCTCACTCTCAGTCAGTCACTCATTTATTTTCACTCTCGTTCATTCTCTCTTTCGCTCACTCACTCACTCACTCATTCACTCTTGCTCGCTCACTCACTC
>JAJIBD010010886.1:0-27937 GCA_021461705.1 Cryptotis parvus
AAAGATTATCTTTAGGTAATATTTATAATAAGATTAGTATTAAGAGAAAGAAGCAATTATGTAACTGGGCAAATGGGGGATTACGCTGCTTCTTTCTATCTAAGAAACTTGATCACTTGATCACTTGACATCCCGTTATTCATCGATTTGCTTGAGCAACACCAGTAACATCTCCTTTGAGCCTATCATGTGCCAGTGTAGCCCAATGGCATCTGGTTGCTTCAGGAATACAAAGAGCCTCAAACCGTTCCCTCAGGGTCTTGACAAAGAAGTATGACCATCTTGGAGGTGGGCAGCCACATGATCTTTGACAGCCGGTGGGATCCAATCGGTAACGGTTCTAGTCCAGCGGTCATCTCCAAATCACATTACATGTCCAGCCCATCTGATTTTCGATGCCTTGGCAAATGAGTCCACGTCCCTGACTCTGGAACTTCGACGGAGATAGGAACTCTGGATTCCCTTCTCTCACTTGAGTGAGGCATGATATTCCAAGCATAGCTCTTTCGATTCCTCTTTTGGGAGATGCAAATAGCATTCTCATCCTGCTTTTGTTGGGCCCAGGTCTCTGAGGGGCTATTTAACACAGGGAGAATGGTGGAGTCCAGGAGATGTGCCAGGAGCCTGAGGGTCTTTGTCCTTTTAGGTATTTCTTCGATGCTCTTGAAGGCATTCCATGCCGCTCTCTTCCTCCTGAGCAGCTCAGGTTTTAGCCTGTTCATCCATCATGTTGTCTTCTCGACCTAGAAACACATAACTACTGCATTCAGAGATGTTTATTCCATTGAGAGTGAATGGGTCCTCTAGAACTAGTTCATTTTTCATGAACATAGTTTTGTTATAATTCAACTGTAGACCTATCATTCCACATTCTCGGTCCAAGTCAGCCAGCATTTGTGTCGCTTGGCTAATGTTTGGTGTTATTAGAACAATGTCATCATCGAAGCAGAAGTGGTGTAGTTGACAACCATTTATCTTCACTCCAATTCCTTCCCATTCTGTTGCATGATGTTCTCAAGGGTGGTGCTGAAGAGTTTTGATGAATTGGTATCACCCCTGCCGAACCCCTCTTTGACATCAATGATCACTTCCTTGTAGAATGGTGAGATCCTGGTGGTGAATCCATAATACAGCTCACAAAGGATCTTGATGTATTGGGTTTGAACTCCCTGTTTGGCTAGGGCTTCGATGGACACTTTGGTCTCCACAGACTCAAACGCTTTCTTTAAATCAATGAACATGAGACAGAGCGGCATTTTGAACTCCCCTACACACCTCAATGAGCTTGGTTACCATGTGGGTATGGTCAATTGTGCTGAATCCTTTTGGAAGCCTGCTTGCTTGCATGGTTGTTCATCTAATTTTCTGCCAACCCTGTTCAGGATGACTCAAAGTGAACAGCTTGTAGATGACTGGACAACAGGCATATGGAGCAATAGTTGCCAATGTCGTGAATGTCTCCCTTCTTGAACAGTAGAACTGCCCTGCTGGTTTTCCATTTGGAGGGCACCTTGCATTCCACACATGTAGTGTGACGGAGCCGAGCCATTGTATTGATGAGTACTGATGGCAGATTCTTCACGTGTTTGGGTCTGAATTTTTTCAGAGCCTGGTGCTATTCGCTTCTTTACTGAGGAAATGGCATGTCGGATTCCAGAATGGACAACATCTAGGAAACTAGTTTGTTTAATTTCTAATTAGGCCTCATTTTCAATAAAATGGAAATGGTATCATTACTTGCTTTGTGATGAGGGTAGAATGAAATAATGCAGGTAGAGTTTAAGACCCACCATTTGGACAGAGTGAGCATCAGTCTCTTATATTTCACTCCTTTTGCATATAGAGTTCTTGTGCTCATTGTCTCCCTTTCCATGTGTGCTTATGTTTTTGTGTGTTATGTTTTCTTTGACATTTTCACCTCTACTTCATATAATATGAAGAAACAATATAGAAAGCTAATTGATATATATAGATCTTAGTCATAAACTCAGAGGAACAAAGAAACTTAATATCCATCATAAGCCCCATATGTCTGTAGCAAAATCATTTCATAAATCTTAGTAGATTAAAACATCAAAGATTAGCAGAGGCTCTCTCTAATGCACGGTCTGAGTGACCTGGATGATGCAGGTATCACCATCATCTAGCTGTGGATTTTCAAAATTTGTTCCACTCTTGACATTTTTTTCTTAACAATTTTTACAATGCCGGCTATATAAAATAGGTTTGTAAATAAAATATTTACTTATAATAAATGATAAATTTATTTCAATGTATTTCTCATGACCTCCACATTTAATTGTGTGACCCCTGTTATGTCAATATCCATAATTTAAAATGCTACAGTCTAACCTATCTTATGAGATTTCACACATTAAATGTGGTGAATCTATACAAAAAAGTGGAAAAGAGAACTAGAGGATCCTGCCATGTCTCACTTTCTGATCATTATGCTCTTATTGTCAAGAAATACTCATATAGCCACTGTGTAGACTCAAGGAGGCTGTGTTATGTATTATATATAACTAGCTAGAAAGATCACTTGATCACTTGATCACTTGAATCTCGTTATTCATCAATTTGCTCGAGCAGGCGCCAGTAACATTTCCATTGGACACTATTATGTGCCAATGTAGCCCAATGGCATCTGGTTGATTGAGGAATATGAAGAGCCTCAAACCGTTCCTTCAGGGTCTTAACAAGGAAGTGTGACCATCTTGTAGGTGGGCGGCCACGTGATCTTTTTGACATCCCGTGGGATCCAGTCGGTAATGGCTCTAGTCCAGCGGTTGTCTCCAAATCGCATTACATGTCCAGCCCACCTGATTTTTGAAGCCTTGGCAAACGAGACAGCGTCCCTGATTCTGGAATAGCGACGGAGGTCAGAACTCCTGATTCCGTCACTCACTTGAGTGAGACATGATATTCCAAGCATAGCTCTTTCGATGCCTCTCTGGGAGACCTGAATAGCATTCTCATCCTGCTTTTGTAGGGCCCAGGTCTCTGAGGCGTATGTTAATGCAGGGAGAACGGTGGAGTCGAAGAGATGTGCCCGGAGCCAGAGGTTCTTTGTCCCTTTAGCTATTTCTTCGATGCCTTTGAAGGCATTCCATGCCACTCTCTTCCTCCTGCGCAGCTCAGGTTTTAGGTCGATCAACATGTTGACTTCTCGACCTAGGTACACATAACTTCTGCATTCAGATAGAGATTGATAAAGATATATAGATATATATGTATATACACATATATACACTTGTGTATATATATTTATATATATATGTATAGTCTTCTTATGAATTTCAAGAGTAGTAAGGTAAGAATAGTAAGTAATTTTGAGTTTGCCAAGTGCTGAAATTCAACTAAAACTAAACCAAGCCAAAATTAAAAAAAAAATAGTTTACTATTTAACAATACTGTAAAGAGGGTTTGTGTTAGAATCAAGAATACTCAAACTGGGTAGTGAGTTTGATTTCTCTCCATCTCTGAGCTCAGCTTGGCTCTACCAAGTCTTAAAGATATTTTTCTCCATTGTGCTTAATAAAAGAGACTGACTGTGGCTTTCCAGCTTCCTAGCATCTCTAGAACCAGTTTCCCCATGAAGTGATCATGGAAAAGTTCTTGAAAGGACTCTGATTGGCCCAACTTGTGTCACATGCCATTATTCTTGGTGGGTTGGAGGAAGAATAGATTAGTTTCCTCTCAAACTGCATGATATAGATTTTGGATACATGCAGAGTTCCGTTAAGACAAGGGAAGGAGTTACAGGACAGCCAACAATACAGGCTACTCATGGCAGTAAGGATCCTCCCTGATGTGCCCCTTTCCATTCATCACTAGGGTCTAGTCAATGACTTCTATAATGCACGCTCAAGAGGTTATATTGAAAGAAATAGGTACTGATGGACCAATGATCACTCAATCTTCTACTATTTTGAGGAAATAATGGTTATGTCTTTTGTAAATTTG
Organism: Cryptotis parvus; assembly: GCA_021461705.1. Lineage (NCBI taxonomy): Eukaryota > Metazoa > Chordata > Mammalia > Eulipotyphla > Soricidae > Cryptotis > Cryptotis parvus. The sequence goes on from JAJIBD010010886.1 coordinate 3,967, forward strand.
ACACAGAACACAGCTGAGAGAGATTTGAAATAGAAAAACACTGTGATCAATGATCTATGCCAAATATAAAACAGTTCCTTTAAAACTGAAAAAAAATAAGGATGCATCACATGGGCAGGGGGAATTTCTCATAGCTGCTTTATGGCCAGCCTGGATTACTGTGTTGCTGTATCTCAATCTTTTCCTGAATCCATCACTCCATCTCCCATGCCCATCAGCCCAGACTCAATCCTGTGCCTGCCAGGCTTCCATCTGAGTGGCCATCTAGCAAAATAACCAATGACATTAGTGACTGTGGCCTCCTGATGACTTCCCTAGTCCTGTGTCTAAAGCCCATTTAAAATACATTTCTCCCTTTACTACACATTTAAATTTGATTCCTCTGGTTATAGAACTATAAATGTCTGCGTTTCATATAGAATCAAAATGAAGGGTATATAAGCATATATAAATCACATTGTGAAAGTTGCAATTTCTTCACTGTCCTCAATACTTGGCTGGATGAAAATTATATTATCTGGCAAGTGCTCACATTCTTTCATATCTAAATATGCAAAAAGGCCCACACACTGTGCTTTTTATTTTTCACAATTAAGCTGCTCTACACTGTATTTTAAGATGAAATAAAATTTCTTCCTGAAATCTAACAATGCTCTGGTGGGTAAGCTTAATTTTTTATGCCCACAGGAGCAGAGTTAAATTTCATCATATAAAAACTTGGGAAGTTCAGTGGTTGGGAACTGAAAATTGATCTACGGCATAGAATGTGCAAAATGGGAATAATAATATTGACCTTGCCTTGGGAAGGCGACTTACTAACAAGAATAAGGCCTCTGAGGACAAACTGGGGGAGCTTTCAAACCTGAGATAAAATAGCTTTGTGGCAGGGGAAGGTCTCTGATGCTTTATAAAATATGAAGCAAGTGTCTTTCTTCACTGTCTACACATAGAAAGCCCGTTTCTTTGTTCTTCTAAACAAATAATTAACAAATAATGGCCAGATGCTAGAGCTATATCAGAAAATAGAGTAAACTTAGCTCTGCTGGGTTTCGTCCTTCACAGCTAGCAATACCACATAACAGAGGTGGCCTTGCAACACTTATGTTGCAACAAAGGAAATATATCACATAAATTATGATCCTTTTGAGGAATAGTTTCCAGACCCCCTGAATATGACCTTATGCTAAGGCAAGCACAGTGTCTCTTTCAAAGACCCTTCGGTCTTCCTGGATCCAGAGCCTCCTAAAACCAACTGTCAATGTACCAAGATTTGTGCCCAAACTAGCATGATCAAGTTGACTAATGATGTGTAAGGAGACTCAGTGAAGGTTTGAGGAAAATTATTTTCCTTTTCCCTTAACTTTTCCCACAGATTTCCTCTGCTAGAAAAGACAGAACTTCCCAACACCTAGCCGTGCAATTTCTGTCAGAAATTGCAGGGCCAGATCTGGAATCTGTAACTCCTCATTTACTACATAAACATCTTTAATGGTTCGGTTTTGTAGGTGTTTTCCCCTTACAATGACTACCTCTGAGCATTTCAGAAATCTGATGAACAAACATAAAAAATATGTAGAGATGACTGAAATATCTCTTCAATGGTCCTGCAGCTGGCAAAACCACATGAGTTTCTAATACTTGCTTCCTTTCCTTAAACCTTGCCAAGCCAAATAAGAGACTTTTGGAAAATTGCAGGTTTAATCTTTAAAGAACGGACTTACTTTTGTAGGAAAAGAGATATGCGGTCATTGCTAACTATGCCAAAGGAAAATACTCCCCAAATCAACATGATACGTAGTCTAATAAACAATGTATAGATCTAAGATACATAATACTAAGTTAGCAATTGAACACTGCCATACCTGAAAGTGAGTAAGAAGACATTTTTTTTTAATTTCTTAATATTTTATTATACCACTGTGAGATATACAATTACAAAGATGTTCATGTTTGGGTTTCCGTCATACACTGTTCCAGCACCTATCCCTCCACCAGTGACCATTTCCCACCACCCATGTCCCCGATTCCCTCCCCTTTCCAGCAGCCTGCCTCTATGGCATGTTCTTTATCTCTCTTCTGTCCCTCTCTCTCTCTGTGTCTCTCTCTCCTCTTATACATTGTGGTTTGCAATACATACATTTAGAGGTTATCATGTGTATCTTTTTGCCTGTATTCAATGTTCAGTTCTAGGCTGGTATTATCCCTTTCGACCATTATTAGCGCACTGTTCCCTTCTCTGTCTTACCTAACCTCAACTCCTACCCGCTTGTGGTAGATGCCACTTTTGACAAGACCTCCTGATCCATGTTTTGCCTGACCTTGGATATTGGTATCATAATATGTGTGTATATATACACATATACATATATTTATGTCATGCAAATAAATATAGTCATTCTATATCTGAGAAGACAATTTTTTTGGAAAATAATTAAACAACTTATTTAAAAAATAATTCTGGCCATATATGTAAGAAAATACTAATTCCCACCAATTACCTTATTTTATTCTCTTCATTTGTCTATTTCTATTTCTTAGCATTTGTCCTTTATTTACTCTGTCGAAAAGTCTCCAGAATCTTATTGTCCTATGGATGTTCTTAGCTGTGGCCCATTTGGTTTTGTGCATCTGCATTCTGACACCCTTACTCTGCTCTTTTTCCTTCTCTTAAGGAAGGTCTTGAGTTCATAGCCTAGCCTTAATTCTATTGGCTGCTCTAAGTCTTTTGCTTTTCAGAAAGGCAATGATATATAATATCTGTATCACTATCTTACCACCAATTGTCTACATTGTCTCTCATATCTTTTGTCCTGGCACGTGTTCCTTTCTACCGATTGGGTAGTGAACCAGAGTATGGGAGAATTTAGAGATTTTATCTTGATATTTCTACACCTATCATTCACTCTTTTATCGGCCCCTGTGGGACAGTGAATGTCCCTGTACAAAGGAGAAAGTGCTCTGTGGATACTTTTCCTTTTCCTGTTTGATGACAGACTGTTCCAGGACACAATTTGAGATGGAGTGTTTGTCCTGTTTAGTGTCAGCTAGAGATTAGCTCAGTACCCTACCCTCTTACTGGTATCCTTACTTTCTTGCCTCACAAATTCAGCCAATTTAAACTTTACTAACAATTATATATTGTTAAATACAAGGGTATGCCACCTGCATGGCAAGCCTGGCAAGCTGCCCGTGTTGTATTTGATATGCCAAATACCAGTAACAATTATATTAGTTCATTCCCTTGACCTAATATAATGGTTTGAGGCTCTTTATGTTCCTGGAGCAAGCAGATGCCCTTGGGCTCTACTAGCATGAGACAGGACATAAGGAGATATTACTAGTGCCCGCTCGAGCAAATAGATGATCAACAGGACGATAGTGATAGTGAAATACATAAATGTATTGTTAAATACTTTACTAGTATTGCATAACCACATAAACGTATGTGTAGCTTTTGCCTTAGGGTCTACTTTCATACTGATTCAAGCTAAGTAGTGGGTGCAGTGAGGTCTCAAAGGACTTACTGTTCAGCTGCACAAAATGAAGTTACACATAAATTTGGGCTGTTAACTCCTGAGTCTGCAGCTACCAAGAGCAACCTCAATGAAGTCATACCCTTTAGAGGATAACCGGCTGTAGCGACTGAACAGGTTGGGGCATAAATGTATAGTCATAGTGACCCAACATAGGGACCATCAGAAAGCAGTATTCTCTCTAAAGCTTACTACCAGGGTAGCTAAGGTTCTACTGGGAATTTCAAAGGAGATGTTTGGCCTGTTCATTTACCCAATCCTTCTACTTTCCCCTTCACTCAATAATCATTTATCCCTAATTTTAGGCATCACTTTCAGTATATTCTCCAGAGAAGCCAACTTACAAAAGTGTAAACTGCTTCTCTGTGAGTAATCACCCCTTATGCTAACCTATTCAGTGCAAAAAGTAAAAGGGTGCTGGTGGGGGCATTAGACTCAGAAAGTCCAAATTATTTTATCACAACACTTTCTTCTATGTTCAGCTCTGCTTTCCTTTAGCTTCATCCTCATATGACCCCAGAAGCTGGGAGACTTACCACTTCAGTTGAAGAACTCTGCTTTCTCAGATAGTTCAGCAAGATTCTAGACTTCAGTCGCATCCATATTGTTACTATTTTCACTCTCTTTTGTTATTACTTGAGCAACCACTAAGATCAGGTAGATGTACACAATGTAAACTCTGTACAACATGAAAATCCATATCTCTACCTAGAAAGTATTAATAATTTCAGCATGATGAGCCCTAAGCATTTAATCACGGGTGAGATCTTTCTGAAGATGAAAATCTATGTCATTATAGAGCTTGCCAGCCCATGAAGCCAGTCTTGCCAATCACCATGGTCAGTGGATGAAGTTTTCTACGTGGTAGGGTCATGAGACCTACCTTAACTTTAGCAACCTTAACTTTAGCAACCTAAACTTGCTAAAGTTAAGGTTACAGTTCACCAGTGAGAAATCAGTTATTGATATTGGAGCTTGGCCACCAGAGAGGCAATTCACACTGGTCACCCAGTACCTGAAAGAGCCAAACTATGGTGTAAGGGGTAATCTCTGGCATCTAGCCTTGTTTAGGAATTCTGACTTTTATCTTTTTAATGTATAGTTTTAGGTAATATAATAAGTTTTCTTATAAATAAACATTAAAAGCATTTCATAACTATCAAACTGGCTTTGTAAGAAAAATTAAAGGTCTCTTACAATACAGAAGGCAATATCTCCTTAAAATTGTGGATAGCAAAATTATACAGCACAAGGGCCAGGGAGTTTTGGAAAGGGTTAAGGAGTACTATTTTGGCCCTCTCAAGTGTGAGATCACTTCATTTAGTAGGCCTCAAGTATAGAGCCTTATGCAGAAACCAGGGCAATTTTAATGTAAAACATATAAAAGGAAATCAAATTGTTAAAAGAACTCAAACAGTACAAAAGACTAATGATAGAATATTCAAGAATAAAATCCATGAAGAACCAAACAATGACAAATGAAGAAAACATCTGAAATAAATAGCAAATATCAACATATAAATAATTGCTTTAAAGGGCCAAATAGATATTATAGGGGTAAGAGTTTGCCTTTGCAAGCATGCTACAATGTTTCATCCATGACATCACACGTGGTTCCCTAAGCATTACTAGGAGTGATCCCCTGAACACAGATCCAGGGAGTATGTCCTATAAACTACCTAGTAATGCGTTACTGAGTGGGTACTCACCAGTAACAATAACTGCCTTATTATAGGATCAGTATTTACCTTATGTGTCCTTCCCAGGCACCATAGTGGCAGACTGGTGGAGGACGGGGGTGTGGGCATAGAGAAACTGGGGACATTCATGGAGGGAAGTGGATTGTGATTATAATATTGTACATCTGAAACCAAATATGAATAGTTATGTAACTTTGTAATTTGTGGTGATTCAATAAAAATTTACCTTAAATGTTACTTTTCTGCATTCACTGATTGAAAGGCAAGGGGTACCAAAATGAATTTAAAAAAATTAACTTTGTGTTGCCTGCAGGAAATAAATATTACCTGTCAAGATAAGTACAAATTCAAAATGCTACACTTATAGAGTAGAAAACTACTCAACTTTAAACAGAGATAAAATGTTGCCATTCCAAGAAAAATAAAAATAGCTTAAGAGAATTGAGAAAGGAATTGAAGGTCAAAAGAAAAGAACACAAATACTGGGTATTTTTCCCAGGTGTAAAATATAAGGATATGAAAGTGATGATCATATGAAACAAAGAGAGAAAACTAGGAGCCAGCGAGATAGTACAGTAGGTAGGGAGTACTGGTCTTGCATGATATCAAAGCAAGATCCATGCTTGGCACCACATATGGTTCCCTAAACTCAGCCGAGAGTGTTCCCTGAGTACTACTAGTATGGCCCCCAAACAGACAAAAGTATAGACCAATGGTTATTGATACTGGAACTAAATTTACCTAAGAAGAAAAAGATATGCAGTAGGAGTTAAGGTGTAAGTCTGTAAAAAAAAAATCCTAAACATAAAAATGTAAGCTTAATATGTATCAGAACCAAGGAAGATACCAAGATCCCTTTAATATTATATTTGAAAATTACAGGTAACAGCTGATAAGGGGACCAGAAAACCAATTTATTAGTTCACAGTGACTATTGAAAACAAGCAAATAAACATTTCAGTAGGTGGCACTTGTTTAGGACCAGCAGCTTTATAATTTAGGTTTTTTTTTCTTTTGCTTTTTTGGGTCACACCCAGCAATGCTCAGGGGTTTCTCCCTGCCTCTGCACTCAGAAATTATTCCTGGCAGTGCTCAAGGGACCATATGGGATGCCGGGGATTGAACCCGGCCGACATGGGCCGGCCATGTCCGAGGCAAATGCCCTACCCGCTGGGCTATCGCTCCAGCCCCTGCAATTTAGTTTTTAAAGTGTTTTGTTCCATGCTGTGGATGTATTAAACATGCCCTATTGACTATTTCTGTTTTAAAATTATAATATCTGATTTATAAACTGCAAATCCATAAGATCCCTGATTTCAGGGAAACAAACTTTCCCATTTCCCTTGATGCAACCATGATTGAATTCCCTTATCTTATGATATTTTTTGCTATACTATAACCCCAACATCATTTTTGTCTTTGTTTCATGATGTAAGTCCAACTTCATTTCTGTACTTAATGTGAAAGAGTGTATGGTCTGTTTCATACTACATGAGAAGTCACAGGTACTCTGTATAAGTGCTTGCTACAGGCTCTATGGTCAGTGGTAATTGAGGGGACCATGCAAATAAGGCTAGATATAAAACTGGCATCTGTTACATGCAGGTACCTTAACTGTGGTACCATCTCTACAGTCCCTTCATCATCTTGTAGAAAACCCAATAGTGTCTGTCAGTTAAGGTTGACACCAGGCGTTATTCTCTGACCAGTGGCAATTTTTAATTTCATCATATGGGCAATTTTTAATTTCATTACGCTCTCTTTGACTCCACCATTCTCCCTGCATTAACATACGCCTCAGAGAACTGGGCCCTACGAAAGCAGGATGAGAATGCTATTTGGGTCTCCCCAAAGAGGAATCAAAAGAGCTATGCTTGGAATATCATGCCTCACTCAAGTGGAAGAAGGAATCTGGAGCTCCGACCACCGTTGCTGTTCCAGAGTCAGGGACGCTGTCTCATTTGCCAAGGCATCAAAAAATTAGATGAGCTGTACATGTAACGTGATTTGGAGACTACCGTTGGACTAGAGCTGTTACCAACTGCATCCCACAGGATGTCAAAAGATTGCATGGCCACCCACCTACAAGATGGTCAGACTTCTTCGTCAAGACCCTGAATGAACAGTTTGAGGCTCTCATATTCCTGAAACAACCAGATGCTATTGGGCTACACTGACACGTGATAGAGTCAAATGGAAAAGTTACTGGGGCCCACTCGAGCAAATCAATAAATAATAAAATGTCAAGTGATCGAGTGACCAAGTGATCATATGGGAACCCCTCCCATAATCTTGAGAAACTGAAGTGGAATGTACATTCTGAGAACAAGTAGAAAGTTGTACTCCCTTGAAGAAATTTCTACATTCTAAATCTAAATCTTTTTTAAAATTTATATAAGACAGCAGTAAAATAATTTATAAGACAGCAGTGAAAAAAAATTTAGTTTAATCTAATTTAAACCTCTATCTGGATTAGTAGTCATAATTGACATTCTCATTAATTTATATCATGTTTATTTCTCTTGATTTTGGAATAATTGCAAACACCATAGAATTACCTATTGTCTCTCTTGTACCCTACCACCTTCCACTACTCCAAAGTACCTGGCTCCTCCCTCCACCAAGAATTCCCTAATCTATGTATCATTGGCACTGCTCTAATCCCATGTAATTGTATTAGTCTCAATAGCAGATTAGCTCTAAGTGGCCCACAGAAAGGGGAGCTGACAGCCCTGCTATTGTTTTCCACTTAATGTGATTCCTGGCAGCAAAGAAGAAAAGGCAGCCAGAGAACTCCGTCTCACATTACAGACCACAGTTTCTAAACCAATTAAGGAAAAGGGATTTACAGTCTTCAGGATTAGAGACTCTGTTTATATTATCTTATATTTCTTCTCATAATACCCTTCATTTTATGTTTCCTAACAGCCTTCTCTCCATCTCTGGAATGCTCCTTTTCACTTTACCCAGACATTTCCCTATTTACTTCTCTGCCTTTGCTATTTGAGTGCACCGAGCTGGCTAATTCTTGCTGATTGTTTTAATTATGTTTCAGCATCCTCATGCACTTGCTGTCAGAACGCAGTAACGAAGATGCTGGGGCTCGGCCCAAGCCTGATAGTCAAGCAGACCTTGATAAAGCAGTATATTTCTGTGCAAGCAATCATTCAAATTAATTGAATAAAAACATTCTGCAGGATGTTTATCAAAGAAATGAAACTAGGCTCTCAGCAGACAAATTGGTCAGTATCCTGGCATGTGGCAAAAGGGGCCATGTTATTATTATTATCATTATCATATCATTGCTTTTACTACTTCTACTACTGTTATTATTATAGAATTACATCTGATGTGCATTGTTAAATGAGGCACCATTGAAGCAGGGAACAAATGTGAAAATGCTATTTAAGAAAGAGCTCCAGATATTTTTAAAAAATCATGATTTGGTCTGAGGGTTGATCTGAAGTTTCTCTATTCCTTCTAGAAGAAACTCAAGCCACAAGAAGTCCAACTGATTTTCTTCTCTCCAAATGCATGTATAACTTTTCCCCTTGGCTGGTGCTGCAACAATGAAAACCTCACTCAATGGGTTTCTATTACAACCAAATAGGTTTGGAAAAGCATTTCTACTCTTAATGGAGCTTTTCTATTGAATTCGATTTTTCAAAATTTTATTTTAGTTTCAGTTGAATATTTAAACAGGTTTAAATTTTAAATATCTGTGCTGAACAAGCTTCAATATATATGTTTAAATTGCTGTAATACTTCACTGGGTTTCATTTTTTAACCCTATACAATATGCATAATCCATTATGTTAGCATTACATAAGTTGGGTCTGCTCAAATACCAAAAGTAAGGCACCTTCTAACACAGTTAGACAATCACACATTGCACTGGACTGTTTTATCAAATTATTTTTATAATAGTCTGTTACTAACAAAGCATAAAAAGGGTTCTAAAATTTAAGCCAGCACCCATTAGAGGAGGAATACCCATTCTGATTAATGAGACTTTTATTTAAGGTTGTACTTAAACTAAATTTAAGCTAAATTATCACACTCTAATCTTTTAACATTATTAAGAAGTAAGATCGGCTCTCCTTTGGGAAGCTCACATTTCTAGGCCTACTGCTTTTCTACGTTTTGGTTGTTATTCTGCTTTTCCCTAGAATTACTTTGGTTCTTTGATTTTTTCAAATATGTGAGTGGATTCTAGGTACCTGGAGGAGGAAATATCATCACATAACCAACACCCAGGTCACAGATCTACATATATAGCTCTGACAGATCAAACATACACATACATACACACATCAGCTCTAAGAGGATTGAGAACAGAGTTCTTCAACTGCTTTTATGTGTCAATTAGCACCTGCATTCCATACATGTCCATGGACCAGCAGTTATACCCATTGTGGTAGACCAGTAGTTTTCAACCTGTCTATAACTGTGGATTAGTCTGCAGATCAGCAATTGAAGACCACTGATCCACTGTGATGGAGTTAGATTACACAAGTATAAATCTCAGCTCTAGTACTTACTAGTTCTATGATTTTGGCCATATTATATCACTTGAGCTTGCATTTCCTTGTCCATAAATTGGGGGTAATATTTGCACTTTTTCCTAGCTGTAATGGTACTAAATAAAATCCTCTGAGTAAAGGGCTTAACACAGTGCCAAAAACATGGAAAGAGGTCAATACTATTTTTATAAAAGGATAGTTTCAAAGGAAAAAATATTCCAAATAGAGAAACTTAAGGATAAAGCTACACTTAATAAAAGTCAGAGTTCAGTCTAGGTAGTAGACTAGGAAATGTAGGTAGAATTTCAATAAGCAGAAAGACAAGGAAAAGCCTTTTTCCTGGTATTTGAGACAAGTTCTGGTGATCCATTGCCTCTATATAAAATTGAATCCATCAAGAGACTGATTGTGGTGTATATAAGGAGAGCAGTGAAACTGCTCTGACTTTCTGCCCCTTTCACAATATTTACACTGAAGACCTCATCTATGTTAACAAAGCTATATAGAGATACCCTGCTCCATCCACTTAGCACAAAATCTACACTCAACTCATTTGCTAGGTTTCTAAACTTCTCATGCTATCACAAATTGGAGAACTGGAGGTTTAGCCCAATAGCTGGTACCAATGCTCTGATAGCAGATGCCCTTAGTACATGTGTATGGATGTGCCTGATCTTAAAACCCCCATGATAATCTTGATCTCTCTGTCAAGAGGGAAAATTGATCCAGGGTAGAAGCAGAAAGGCAGGGGTGAAGGATGGAGACATGAGATTCAGGGCTTGAGCAGCACATATGTCTACACACCTGAATAGATTCAGGACCCAGGTTGAAGAAACCAGTTATGCTAAAGCGCAACATTCCCTTAGTTATTCCTGTGCTCACTTTTCTGAAGAGTTTCTGGTCACTGCTGGAGAAAAGGGCGTTTCTGGGAAATAAAGTTGATCACCTTGAGAAGGGATTTGTTGAAAGCTGAAGTAATTGTAAATAATTGTAAAAGCCCCACCCTAGAGAGAAGACAGACACAAATGGCACAAACACAGACACAGATTTCACAGACACAGATGGAGCTGCTACCAGCTGCCCCCATGCTCAGCTGATCACTTAGAATTCAGGAGGGAGAGCGGATTTGGGCCCTGGCCCACCACCCCAGTAGAGCCTCTGAAGAAGCCAGAGGAACTCTCGCACCATGATGCCAGCCATTTTCAAAGTCCAGATTCTATATCTTGTCAGAGTTCCACCCAAGAGAGAAGCCAATCTCAAGCCCAGCTAGTCAAAACCCCAACCTGGAGAGAAGCCTATTTCACAGACACAGATGGAGCGGCTACCATCTTTCCCCCATTGTGTGTGACCACAAAGCAGTCACACAGTATGTCAGTAAGTGCAAAAATTAAGATCACCCTCACAGCACAGCTTGGCAAGCTACCCGTGTTATATTCTATATACCAAAAACAGTAATAGACCTCATTCCCATGACCTGAAATAATGGTTTGAGGCTCTTCATATTCCTGGAGCGAGCAGAACCTCTTGGACTATACTAACATGCAACATGGACAAATTGAGATGTTACTGGCACCCACTCAAGCAAATCTATGAACAACGGGAAGATAAATGATACAAATGATACAAGTGAAATAATTGTTTATCTGATAAATGTAGAATATACTGTTCCTACGAATACTATAAGCTAATGCACAACTGTTCATAAAAGAAACCATCATTTTCCTCCCTCTCTCTTTCTCTCTCTGTTCCCTCCTCTCACTCTGTCTCTCCATCTCTATCTCTTTCCTAGCATTGATTAATACCTCACAGTGATAGTTTTGGAGCTCTCTGCTTCCTAGTATTTGCTCCAGGTATTTCAGTAGTAGTACAGACAGTGTGAGACATTTTGATGTATGTAAATTATGTCCATAATTTGAACCTGAGCATTATTATAAAATTTATAGAGGATAAAAACACAGGCAGTCATAAAAATAGAACTTTTACTTTTATCATGCAAAATTATGTTCCCTTGGTTATTAATCTTTCATGGGTCTTAAAAATCACTGCTGGTGTGAAGACTTTACAGTTTTCTTGGTCTTTGCAAAACTCTTCAGACAATAGAGAAATAAATGAATGCTATCCAGGATAGTTCTGAGAGGAACAAATGATTTCAGGCCCAATATTAAGTCAGGTATATAGCACTTTTGCAGAAAACAGAAAGAATTAAAAATTAGGTGGTGAACATTTGAGATATTTCTTCTGCTCTACTAAATACTCTCTGAAATCTGAAGGTATATCTCCGAGCGTCCTTGTACCTCAATTCCTTCAGCCATTAAGTGGCCATTAACTTTTAAAAAATCGCCAGAAGATTGCTTTTCTCATGAGTCTTTCTGTTTGGAGAGTGAGTCTGACAATAAAACAGAAATCTGTAATTTTACCAGCATATAGAGTGATACAACGCATTTATTTTATTTATTTATTTGTTTGTTTGTTTTTGCTTTTTTTAGGTCACACCCGGCAATGCTCAGGGGTTTCTCCTGGCTCTGCACTCAGGAATTATTCCTGGAGGTGCTCGGGGGACCATATGGGATGCCAGGGATTGAACCCGGCCCGCATAGGCCAGCCACGTGCAAGGCAAACGCCCTACCCGCTGGACTATCACTCCGGCCCATCCGTGGTGCAGCAAACTGCATGACTTTATCACCCTTATCTTTTTTAAGGTTGAACTTTTTTTAAGGTTGAACGTGTTGTATTTGATATATATGCCAAATACCAGTAACAATTATAGACCTCATTCGAAATGGATTGAGGCTCTTTATGTTCCTGGAGCAAGCAGATGCCTTGGGCTCTACTAGCATGAGACAGGACATATGGAGATGTTACTGGGGCCCTCTCGAGTCGATGATGAACGGGAAGACTGATACAGACAGTGATCTTTTTTAAGGCTGTGTGGCATTCCATGGTGTGTATGTGTCATGGTTTCTGTATCTAGTCATGTGTTTGTGGGCATTTGGGTTGTTTCCAGATTTCGGCTATTGTATATAATGCTAGAGCTGCTACTGGCTCTCCCTCTGCCCAACCACTCACGAGGTGCCCGGGAGGGAGGGTTCTAGCCCTGGCCCGCCACCCCAGCAGAGCCTCACAACAAGCCAGAGGACCCCCACTCCATGAGGGCCTCCATTTTCCACATCTGGACCTCCGCCTCGTCAGAACTCCACCCAGCAGACCAGCCTATCACAGTCCGGGCTTGCATGGCCTCTTGAGGCCGTGTGGTTCATCAATAAATGCTGGATTTAGAGATGACTACAAGAGTATGCTTCCCTTGCACGGCAGAGCCTGGCAAGCTACCTGTGTTGTATTTGATAGCCAAATACCAGTAACAATTATAGACCTCATTCCCATGACCTGATGGAATGGTTTGAGGCTCTTTCTGTTCCTGGAGCAAGCAGGTGCCCTTGGTCTCTACTTGCATGAGACAGGACATATGGAGATGTTACTGGGGCCCACTCGAGCAAATCTGTGATGAACGGGAAGACAGTGATAGAGTGATACAAACTGACAGTTGTCATCTAGAGACCATGTGCCACCCTGTGGATCCCAGGGGATGTTCTAATTGCATAAATGGGGTACCATGGCACAAGACCAGAACAAATGGTAGGACAGAGAACCATAAAATGGACCAAAGTTAAAAGAGTTCCATGGTCAATAAAAAGCTTGAGAAACACATTAATTAAAACTGTATTAATAATAATAAATATTGCTAACATTTACTGAGTGCTTACTAAGTACTTTTGATGAATTAATTCCTTTACTCCTTCCAGTCATCACATCACACAATATAGGCAAATTATCATGTTTACTTTAGAGCTGTAGAAACAGGTAAAGGATTATATAATTATGTGGTACTTGAGGAGCATATACAACATGTTTTCTGAGATCTGAAGTAGACCAGGCAAATAAATGATGTTTATAATCATGTTTATAATCATAATAGGTGTTTTATGCTGAGAACGTTTTGTTGCGGAGCACCAAAGGAGGAGACTGTGCTGCATACAAGCTTTTGCAATTAGATCATGGGGCTGATGCTATAGCACAGAGGGAAGGGTGCTTGTTTTGCATATGGCGGACAATCCCAGATCCATCCTCAGCATCCCATATAGTGCCCCCAGATCTCCAAGGGTGATTCCTGAGTGCAGAGCCAGAAGAAAGCCCTGAACACCACTAGGTGTGGCTAAAACAAAAACAAAACACCATGGTACATATAACTAACAGGAAGCCACAAATATTTGTTTAAAAATAGAATTATTTACTAATTACTATTATTGGCAAATTTTAAATACAAAGCAGGTATATAGCATTTGAAATATTGTGTATTTTTCTTATGTCAGTAAATACTTGGAATTGTTTAAAAGTTTCTCAGACAAGGAGGTAATGAGTGGATAAAGTTTAGGAAGCTCTGCTCTATGGGACCTGGGAAGGGTAGATAGATAATGTCCAGAGGCAGAATAGAAGCAGTGGTCAAGCAGGCACACAAACATTTCAGAAAGTGTTTGGAATGAAAAAGACGATTGATTCTGGGGTAAGTGAAGTATCAAGGGTGATGCCTCGTTTGAGAACTGGGTGGATGGTACTTAGCAGATTGATAACCTCCAGTTTCCTCAGGGAGAGCTCTGAGGAAATGTTCTTCTGAAATAAGCGCTTGAAAGCTGCAAGGTTGTTTAAGTCCCAGAAACCTCACATTGACTACAAGGTTGCAGACATACATGTGTTTTACTTTTTTTCACTTTTATGTCTCAATTTCCTCATCCCCTCACTTTAAGTCCCTAGAATTAATTCCCAGATAATTTACTTGAGTCATCATATCAGCATTTGCTTTTGGGAAAATCCAAACAAGATCAAGACATCAGATTAGAATTAATTTGATTCTTGATTTTACATTTCTTAGATAATATAAAGGTGAAAATAACAATTGAAGATAAAATTAATAAAAATAAAACTGATGTTAAAAGATGATATTATTATGTGAGGAAACAAAGAAACAGTAAACAGTAAAGATAAACCTCATTAGACTGCTTCTATTGTATTTCTGGTCATTATCACAAGGATAGAGAAGATAGCTTGAAAGACCTGTCACTGCGCTCATCTGTGACAATTAGAATAGGGAAGAAAAATAAACTAATATGTTTAAAGTGTATATGATGATACGAAAAATTATGGGGGATTAATGGCATTTATCTCCATCACAAGTAGGGAGGTAATATATCAACTGAAGGAAAATTTTTTTACCCCGAATTTTAAACTAATAAATGTAGAAGCAAGTAAAATAAAAATACATATCTTTAGTTTTACTTCTCAATGGCGTAAATTTATTGAATCAAGTCAACACTAGATGCTGAATCCATTGAAGAATGGTGAAGAATGGTCCAAGAAACTGGACATATACATGGCAACTAAATGTCATGTCCCAAATTACCTGCTAATTTCAAATAGACCATAGGGCTTGCTAATTGTAGAGAGAACAAAGGCAATGCCTGGTACAGTATTAGATCTTGTTTTTTTTTTAATGACATAAGGAGTGTATGGAGGGGAGGAAATGAGAGAAATTCAAGTATAATCTGTGAATATGAGATAATGCGGGACCATAAGACAATTTGGTTGAGGCCTGATGATCCTTCAATAATGTACTTTGTAGAGAGCTATTATTTGGGAAGATACACATACTACCTATATTAAAATTGTAATCTATGAATATCTGGGAATTACATGTTTCATATGAAGAAAACTGCTATTAACTCTGTAGTCTATGTTTTTATATAGAATGGTATTCATCATAATACTTGTTCTACTTCTCTGTATGTTTGAACAGTTTCATAGTATGGTTATTAATCTCATAAATTATATTTTCATGTTAAAATTTCTCTATTTTTATGATATCTGAATTTTAGGTTTTTACCTTTTGTATTCAATTCATTTAATTTTGTCTTCATTTAAAGATATTATTCCCAATGGGAGTGTGTTATTGCATCGACTCTTCCCACTTGTATCACTCGTATCACTTGGCTTCCCATTGATCATAGATTTGCTCAAGCAGGCACCAGTAACGTCTCGATTCATCCCTGTTGCATGCTAGTATAACCCTAGGACATCTGCTCACTACAGGAACACAAAGAGCCTCAAATCATTCTGTCAGGTCATGGGAATGAGGTCCATCATCTTCACTGTACTTGGCATATTGAATATGACACGGGTAGCTTGCCAAGCTCGGCAGTGCAGGTGGAATACTCTCAGTAGTGGGTAGGCTTTCAGTTCATTCCAGTAGCAGCTACGTCCCATGTATCTGTGTTTCTGGTTCGAGCATACCAGGGCTTGAAATAGGCTTCTCTATGGGATGACTCTTTCCATATATTTTTTAAAATTGTGCAGTGTAAATTTCAAATTCTTGAGGCTAGAGCAATAGTGAAGTGGAAGGGCATTTGCCCTGCATGTGTCCAAGTCAAGTTCAATATCTGGCACCCTGTCCAGCCCCCTGAGTACCACCAGGAATAATCGTTAAGTGAAGAGCCAGGGGTGAGCTCTGCATAATGCCAGGTGTGAACCAAAACCAAAAATTAAACAAATAATTTTTTGAATTTCAAAATTTCATACCACGTGACTTGTATGGATTTGAGCTCTTTAGTTGCTGAGGTACACACAAGTACAAAGGCTTGACTGCTGATGTAAATCTTTACATTCATATTGAGCAACATATGCTTCTTTCATCCTCTGTTATGTTATTTTTTAAGGAAACTTTTTTTTATATTAAGGAGACAAGTGAAGGCAAAAGAATGATGACCAATGACCTGAATCACTGGGACTTAGAAAGTCAGTATCTTGCAATAAATTTAAAAACAAAGTAAGTCTTGTATAATTAGTGGCCATGTAAATTAGTAAAATGCATCTAAATGGAAACTTAGGTAATTTCCACATAGTCATTAATATTTCAATATAATAAATTTAAACTCAAGAAATTATAATGGATGGTTTTCATTGTGACACAAACATATTGTGGCAAACGCCAGAAACCACTCCACTTAAATGCCTAGCAAAAAACTAAATTAGCATATGTGTTTTATAGATAGAAATGTATCCTCCGAAACACTTATAGGTGGAAGATCTGCCCGTGATCAAATTGACTAGACATAGGATATTTAAAGGATCTAATTAAGGTTAAATGAGGTAATAATGTTGAGCCCTAAGAGAAAGGAATAGCAAGAGTAGGCAAGCAGGAGAAAGGCCTTATGAGAACACAGCAAGCATCTGTCTGTCTATAAGCAAAGGAGTGAAGCCTCACCATAAGCCAACCTGTCAGCAAATGCTCTTGTGTCTCTCACTCTCTCTTTTTGATGTGAGAGAATACTTATCTGCTGTTTAATATAGCTACTCTGTAGTATTCTGCTACAAGAATACATATCCACTGTTTAATAGATCTAGTCTGTGGTATTCTGCTACAAGCAATCTACAGCATCTCCAAGTGGACTAAAAACAAAGATGATGATGCAATGAGATGCCTACATAGAACTTTCTATGGATCAGGCAGAGTTCCAAGCAAGCATTAATTTATTTAATCTGCACAGGAACTTTTTAAGGAAGTTACTTTTATTATTTCCATTTTATAAATGAGGAAATTAAATTACATAAATGTTATGTGATTTTCCCATGGTCATGTAGCTAGTAAGTAGTGGAACTAGGACCTTGAACCTAGTCGGTCTGGCTCCGCAGTCCATACTGTCTCTTTAAGAAGACATTACACATTATAGTGTAGATGGATATTCAAGTTCATGAAAAATGGTGTTATGTATTAAGTAGGTTAGAATATATCACATAAAATGTAATTATTTTACATTTCTGTATGTATGTTTACATTTCTGTATGTATATTTCTTGTATGTATAATACATATATACTTTTATATATTTATATACATAAGCACATTTTATATAAACATGAAGTTATTTATGGTCTTTTATAAATTTTATAAATAATAAACATTTTACTATATAATTATTTACAATATATGATATTTCCTTTTTATGTAATATTTTAATATAATGCATGTTTTTATTTGAAATATATTATAAAATATTGTCTTAGAATGTCATATGAATGTCAAAGTAAAGAATCTAAATGACTAATAATGTGAAGTTAATCACTCTAGAGAGAAGAGAATAAATACTGAAAACACTCTTTCTGAAGAGATCAAATTTGAGAAATGGTCAAAAAGGCCTAGTCAGAGAGATTTAATTTTGTTGTACTGAAGTGGTAACTAAGTACATAATGTTTGATTATAAACCTATTGAGTCAACCAATCAACTTGTCATTTTTCTATTGATCAATTCAACATACAGGATTTAGCTAAGTATCTACAATAAAAACTACAAATGCTATGTGAATTGGTGAAATAGGAGGTAAAAATATATACATGTACCTGCTATAATCATTATTATATGCTTTTGATGCAGAATTGGGAAGAAAAGTGACATTTATTTGTGAACTGGGTAAGACATCAACATCCTTTTTCAAAACTCTGTAGCTGTCAAACAGTTGAAGGTCACCAAGGAGCTTTGGGATCCAGTGAACCTTATGGGAAGATTTGTAGTGGGAGGCAGGTCGACCACCCTGGAAGCAACTGAGTATTAGAAAATAAAAAGTAATTCTAAATTTCAAGGATCAGATAATCAAAGAAAACTAGTCCTGCTGTGCAAGTCTCATATCTCACTGATGCTCAATTATGGAACTCTGTAAAAAAAATATTATGGGTCAAATTTCATCATGAGGAACTTTAAGAATGGTACAAGATTTTTCACTAGACTGGAATTTGCTGTAATCAACATCATTCAAAATCTCATTGCCAGTGCCTCTAGGTCATTTCCCTGAGGTCAAGGGCTAGACATAAAACAAAACGGAGGAGGCCACTTTTTTTTCAAAGATGAGGTGGCTCATTAAAGTTGCCCAAGCATGTAGACCAGGCAGAAATGCACTCTTGCAAAAGTCAATCCTCTTCCCTACTCTGACATTTTGCTTGGTTTTTAATTCTCCAGAGAATTGGACCAGTTATAATTTCTTGTAATTTGTTTTTTTCAGAAAATCTTATTTTACTCCTGTTTGTGCTATACCGAGCTAGAGCTACTGCATTGTGTTTCTTTTCCAATTTTCATGATGTCTCTCATAGATGAGTGTGAGATGATTTCATTCTTACAAGCAACTAAGACTGGCAAAAGAACATTGATTGCACTTATATACCTATATTTGTGTATCTGTCTACTTATATTAGATACATATTTTAAAATTTAACATAACAAGAACAACAAAGCTGTTACAAAAATATCTTTGTGCTTTGACCACATCATGGGTGAGTGTCAAAGAACAAAAACTATATTTATAGCTAAGTTTGTTGGTTTATTTTTTGGTGGCATTCATAATACTAAGATTTATGGTGTACAATGTTCTGCTCCTCTATCATATCATAAAAAACATTTCCCAATAAAGGACTATATTGAAAATACAAATTGAAGCTTCTAAAACTTTTATAGTAACAAAAGAGGCTTGCATAAGTTAATCAACTGAAAAATTCTCAGTGGGGAATGTTTAACAGAATTACAGAGAATTTTGAAGGAGATTTATTAATTTATTTGCTCAAATATTTATCCAGTTCCTACTATCTGCACAGCATCTTTGGTTTCTAGGGATCTAATAATAAAAAAAAAAAAATATTCAACTTTTATGGAACATTCATTCTGATAAATAGATCATAATAATCATAGAAAATAAGATAAACAATACATGTTAGCTATAATTAGAACTAAAAGATTATGGGAGGCTGAGCTGAGTTATAATTTCAGCCAGAATGGAAATGGAATGCTACTTTTAGAATGTGATGTGGCCGACTCTGTTTCGGATACCGACTCTGTTTTAGACTCTGTTTTCGATCATTCCTTGCAGGCTTGTGGGATATCCCACAAAGCCTGCAAGGAATGATCCCTGAGCTCAGAGCTGGGAGAAGGTCTTGATTACCACCAGGTGTGGCTCTAAAACAAACCAAAAATGTGGTTTTTGAAAAAAATCTGTAATCAAAAGGAAACTAGCTATATTTAATTATCTAAGGGGAAAGGACTCCAGGCAAAAGGCTCTGGAAGAGGATAGCTGTGTGGTAAAACACGTTCAGTATGCTGGGAGGAAACAGAAGTGAAGGAACCACAGAGAGTGGATGGAACTCCAAATCTATATTAAAAATCTAGTAGAAATCCTGGCAATAGACTACAGTACTCATATGGAGGCGAATTCCATGGGGAGTCAGAAAGAAGAATGAGCACATAGAAGCTGAAAAACTGAGCAGGGACTCAAGTGTTCTATCAAGAGAAGTCAGCATTAGGGCCCAAAATTAGCTGCATTATAGTAGAAAAAAATTCACATTTCAGAGGAATAACATATCATCTATAAGGATATTTCCAGGTTGGCTAAATATATGAAGTGGCTAAGAATAAAAGAAGTAGATGTGACTTTAAGGCTCTTTCTGATAACAAAAAGAAGGGTTTTCTGCCTCCAGCAACAGACAGTGTGCATTTTCCAATACTGCTCTCCAGTGTTGCAAACATTAATTACCTAGAGTTAGCGACTGTTCCACAAATTAAGAAGCTTTAGTAACACAATCACGCCCCAACTTCAGTTGACTGTCGAAAGGTCCATGGAGACTAGCATATTCCAAATGACCAGCTGTCCATCAGTTTGACAATTCACCAGATTGAATCACAGATTCAAGCAAGTGCTGGACTTGGGAATGCCAGAGTATTATAAAATATGCAATGTAGGAACAGCCTGATGGATCATGTATGAAGAGATGCATAGGTCAAGTTACTAGGAATGTGGTGGTGAAAGGGGGAGAGTTCCCTGGGTCTCTTTGGGCACTCTCCCTCCCTGCACTTCCATGTGTTTATCAGCCTGGAAGCTCTCCACACTCTGTTAATTCAGGGTTTTCATAGAGGTTTTATCACAGACATGACTGAGTGAACCATTAGTCAATTGGTGATACAATTCAATCTTCAACATTGCTCTCCTATCTAGAAGACAGAGGATGGAACTCAAAGTTCCAGACTTTCTAGTTAGAGGCTTGTCATTCTAGTGACCAGTGCTAACCTGTAACTATTTGGGAGTCTTTCAGCCAAGAGTAGTCTCATTAGCACACTAGGTACTCTTATCACTTGGGGGATTCCAAGGCTTTTAGAAGCTCTGTGCCAAGGGCCCAGAGTCTCAGAACAATGAAGAATATTTCTTTATTATACCATAGTAACCCATAGTGAGAGGGGGGAGCAAGCATTGGAAATTAAGTTTTAAATGATCCAAGTGTTATAATTAGATGAAGACTTTGATGTAGACATAATAAATATGTTCAAGGACTTCAAGTGATATATATGCAAATGAACAAATGGGAATCTCAGTAGAGAAATAGAAACTATTAAAAAGAGCCAAAGGGAAAAATTAGAATTAGAAAGAACAATCACTTGAAAATTTAATTACAGGATGAATTTAAGAGAAGATTGGGTAAGGTAGAAAAAAAAAACATTGTAAATTTGAGTATTTTTTTTTGTTTAGGTTATATCACCAAAAAAAAACCTACACAGAAAAAAAAAAATTGAAGGAAAAATGAAAAGAGTTTTAATAATCCCTGGGCAAGATCAAGCAATCTATCATGTATGTAACCAAGCCCTCAAAAGAGTGAAGTCAGACAATGAGAAAGATCTAACTTCTCAAATTTGACAAAAAGACATCAATTTGCAGATCCAAGAACCTGAAAAATATCTTGATCACTTGATCACTTGACATCCCGTTATTCAATGATTTCCTCGAGCAGGTGCCAGTAATATTTCCGTTTGACCCTATAACATGCCAGTGTAGCCAAATGGCATCTGATTGCATCAGGAATACAAAGAGCCTCAAACTGTTCATTCAGGGTTTTGACGAAGTCTGACCATCTTGTAGGTGGGCAGCCGCATGATCTTTTGACATCCTATGGGATCCAGTCAGTAATGGCTCTAGTCCAGCGGTCATCTCCAAATCGCATTACATGTCCAGCCCATCTGATTTTCCTTTTTTTTAAAAAGTATTTTATTATACCATCGTGAGAGACGTACAATTACAAAATATACAATTAAAGAGTTCATATTTGGGTTTTGGTCATACAGTGTTCCAGCACCCATCCCTCCACCAGTGCTCATCTCCCACCACCAATGTCCCCGGTTCCCTCCCCTTCCACAAGCCTGCCTCCATGGCAGGTTCTTTATTGCTTTCCCTTTCTCTCTCTTTCTCTTTTCGATGCCTTAGCAAAGCGAGACAGCGTCCCTGACTCTGGAACAGAGGCGAAGGTCGGAGCTCCGATTCCTTCTTTCACTTGGGTGAGGCGTGATTTTACAAGCATAGCTCTTTCTATTCCATTTGGGAGACCCGAAGCATTCTCATCCTGCTTTTGTAGGGCCCAGGTCTCTGAGGGCTAATGTTAATGCATGGAAATGGTGGAGTTGAAGAGATGTGCCCATACCTGGAGGTTCTTTGTCTTTTTTAGCTATTTCTTTGATGCTTTTGAAGGCATTCCATGCTGCTCTCTTGCTCCTGCACAGCACAGGTTTCAGGTCATTCATCGTGTTGACTTATCGAACCTAGGTACACGAAAAATGCTGCATTCAGAGATGTTTATTCCATTGAGAGTGAATGGGGCCTCTGGAACTAGCTCATTTTTCATGAACATAATTTTGCTGAGATTCAGCTGTAGACCTATCTTTCCACATTCTCGGTCAAAGAGAGCCAGCATTTGTGCTGCTTGGCTAATATTTGATGTTATTAGAATGATGTTATCAGCGAAGCGGGAGGTGGTTTAGTTGCAGACCTTCTATCTTCACTCCCATTCCCTTCCCATTCTAATTGTCTCATGATGTTCTCAAGGGTGGCGCTGAAGAGTTTTGGTGAAATGATATCACCCTGTCAAACCCCTCTTTTGACATTGATGATCACTTCTTTATAGAATGGTGAGATCCTGGTGGTGAATCCATAAAACAGCTCACTAAGGATCTTGATGTATTGGTTTTGAACACCCTGTTTGGCTAGGGCTTTGATGGCCGCTTCAATCTCCACAGAATCAAAGGCTTTCTTTAAATCAATGAACGTGAGATAGAGCGGCATCCTGAACTCCCTACACACTTCAATGAGCTTGATTACCATGTGGATATGGTCGATTATGCTGAATCATTTTCAGAAGTCAACTTACTCACATGGTTGCCCTTCATCTAATGTCCTGCCAATCCTGTTCAGGATGACTCAAGTGAACAGCTTGTAGATGACAGACAACAGGCAGATAAGGCGATAGTTGACAATGTCATGGATGTCTCCCTTCTTGAACAGTAGAACTGTCCTGCTGGTTTTCCAATGGGAGGGCACCTAGCATTTGGACAGGTAGCATGTGAAGAGCTGAGCCAGTGTATTGATGTGTACTGAAGGCAGATTCTTCAGGTAATGGTCAACTTTAGAGAGAGGGTGAAGAATGTAGTTATAGTTTGAATTACCAGAAGAAAAAGTACAGAAAGTCAACTTTTATAAAAAGTACTTCAATTTTCTATCTTTCCCAAATGCCATATTCCTTATACCCTTCCACTCCATCAAGAAATACACTACTCTTTCTGAGTCAAGCCCCTGAGAACTGTCTGTAAATATCAGACTGTGAAATGGACGTCAGGAGCCAATAATTGAACTCTGTTAAGGTGTTAAGGCTATAGTCTTTAAACAGTATAATCTTTTGACCTTTTAAAACTCTTCTCCATATCTACAAGAAAGAAGCATAGTGATCAATATGGAGGAACAGGGCTTCTTTATGATAACAGAATAGAAAAAGAAAGAATCCAAATTCAAAACTCAAAAATCTTCAATCAAAACTGAAGTTTGTGTAATATAAACTTGAAAAGAATTCAGAAGCTACTAAAGTGTGACACTTTAACTGGGGGATAATAACCTTTTTGAGGCCTGTTAAGTTATTTAACCCAACTACCAGCTATGCTCACAAAACCATTAATTCCCTGGTTGGTTATATGAGTGTGTAATGGAGAAAATTGTATATCATATGTTAAATGTTCATGTTTGTAAATTAAAAGCCCTATTGAGAAGACTCTTGGTACTGATTTGGGGATTTACAAATAAATTTTGTAGGTATATTCTTATAC
>JAJIBD010010887.1:0-48912 GCA_021461705.1 Cryptotis parvus
AGTCACCTCTGAATAAAGCATTTATTTAGTTTTTCTACCAATTTAATATTAATTATTACATAGATTATTTCCTAACAAAACTTATAGATGGGATAAAGGCATATATTTGTGATTGCTACAACTTCTTTAAACTATTTTTTATTAAGGTATCATGATTTACAAAGTTATTCATGATTGTGCTTTAGGCATACAATATTCTAATGGTATTAGAACATTGTATGCCTAAAGAACATTGTATCCATATTATTGGTGCATAATATTTGTCCAAAGTTATTGACAAATTGAATTTTTCACCAGAAATTTTTGAAGGGTTCCTTTCCCCCACATCTACATGCTATTGCTCATTTTTGTTCTTTTTGATATGTGCTAGTATTACTGATATGAGGAGATATACATTGTTCTTTTATTTGCATTTCCCTGATGATAAGTTATGTAGAGCATTTTTATATAAATATTGACCTGTGAGAAGTTATGTTCATGTCTTTCCATTTTTAGGTGGTGTTTGTCGGGGATGCCACTGGGGTCCCCAACAGTGCAGGAAGCGAGTTCCCTTCTACCTCCGAAGACTGCGAGGAATGGATGAAGACTCAGGAATCCGATGCAGTTTTAAAAGGCTTTACTTATCACAGGTTCAGGCATACAAATCAACAATAGGAAAAACCCTGTGCTTAGGATTCCTGGCTAGAACCCCAGCCACGTGTAGGCCAAAATGGCGGCCACCACGTGTTAAGGCCCTGTAAAGAGGAGACAAAGACAAGACTCCCAAGAAGAGTGTGAGCTTACAAAGAGAGAGCCCAAAAGAGAGCGTGAGAGAAAGCAGGCTAGTTTTATACCCCTGCAACTCAGACCTCCCTCCCACTATTATGGGAAGCAGGGAGGGTCAAATGCCCTAGGTAATTTCTCCCAGCACCTCACCTAGACCCTACTGTATGCTAATGTTTTGAGCCAAGATCTGCCTGGAAATGCCTTTATAGGGTAGAGAAGGGGGTTTCTGAGATGGCATGTCTCTGTACCAAAGACTAATACTGATGCTAGTTAAATATTTCTCCAAGCCTTCTCAAGTCTCGTCTACTTCATGGTAGTTTTGTATTTTAGTTGCCTTTGAGTTATCAGGGAGCCATGCTTGCTTGCTTGGAGGCAAACAGCATTTCTCTCTGGTCTAATTACTTAGGGATCCAATGTGGCCAGGCAAATATGCTGGTAAGATCTAGCTAGTCCCACTATCATTGTGGTAGCATGAGAGAATATTTATACCAGCTAGTACAGAATACATGGTCAGATAAACTGCCACATTTAGTCTACCCCCTTATCTACAAAGTGATTTGCAGGAGGCAATTCAGAGCAGATGCAGAGGCTCTTAGAGGAGTCCTGTAACAATGTTGATTGTGTTTTTTAATATTTTACAAAAGCTTTATATAAATTTGATATGAGCCCTTTCCACGAGGGCCTCCATTTTCCACATCCAGACTTCCCACCTCGTCAGACCTCCACCCAGCAGACTAGCCTATCACAGCCCGGCTCATCAAGATCCACCCTGCAGCAGTCTTTTTTAATTCCGGCCAGGTATGCTGATCCAGAGACTCATAAACATGGGGCAGAGCTGCTACTGGCTCTCCCTGTGCCCAGCTGCTCATAAGGCTCCTGGGAGGGTGGCGGGTTCTAGCTCTGGCCCTCCACCCCAGCAGAGCCTCGCAACAAGCCAGACAACCCCCACTCCATGAGTGCCTCCATTTTCCACATCTGGACTTTCCCCCAGCAGACCAGACTATCACAGCCCAATTCATCGAGATCCACCCTGCAGCAGTCTTTTTTAAATACGGCCCAGGTATGCTGATCCAGAGACTCATAAACATGGGGCAGAGCTGCTACTGGCTCTCCATGTGCCCAATTGCTCATGAGGTGCCTGGGAGGAGTGGCGGGTCCTAGCCCTGGCCAGCCACCCCAGCAGAGCCTCCAACAAGCTAGACAACCCCCACTCCACAAGTGCCAACATTTTCCACATCCTGGAATTCCCCTTCGTCAGACATCCACCCAGCAGACCAGCCTATCACAGTCCAGCTCATCGAGATCCACCCTGCAGCACTCTTTTTTTTTTTAAATCTGGCCCAGGTATGCTGATCCAGAGACTCACAGACATGGGACAGAGCTGCTACTGGCTCTCCCTGTGCCCAGATGCTCATGAGGTGCCTGGGAGGTGTGGTGGGTTCTAGCCCTGGCCCTCCACCCTCAGCAGAGCCTTGCAACAAGCCAGCGGCCCCACACTCCACGAGGGCCTCCATTTTCCACATCCGGACTTCCCCCTCATTAGAATTCCACCCAGCAGACCAGCCTATCACAGCCCGGCTCTGGAGCCGCTTTCGCCCACGCAGTTCATCAATAAATGCTGGATTTAGAGATGACTACAAGAGTATGCTACCTGCATGGCAGAGCCTGGCTGGTATTTGATATGCCAAAACCAGTATCAATTATGGACCTCATTCCCATGACTTGATGGAATGGTTTGAGGCTCTTTATATTCCTGGAGCAAGCAGGTGCCCTTAGGCTCTACTTGCATGAGACAGAACATATGGAGAAGTTACTGGTGCCCGCTCAAGCAAATCAATGATGAACGGGAAGACAGTGATACAGTGATACGATGAGCCCTTTATATGTGGTGAAAAAATATTTTCTCCTATATGTGGATTACCTTTTTTGAATCTCATTATTTTTCAGTGCATAAGTTCTTAGTATGATATAATTCTTTGATTTATATTTGTTCCCATCTGTTTAGTCAGTGAATTGTGGACATCTCTAGATTCAATGTCATGAAGGTTTTACCCAGGTTCTCATCAAGCAAAATAAGAGAAGAAAGGCATCAAAACTAAGCAGAATGGAGAAACTACAGTGTCGTTAATATTTTTATAATAAAGTACAAAATGGAGACTGAACATTCGAATTCCCTAGCAGACAAAACCCGTTAAGCCAAGTAAGCAAAAATAAATCTAGCTTAGTTCATAAAAATATAAGAGAAACTTAAGTAAGCTATTTCTTGTAAATGCCTGTGATAATCACAAAATAGTTATCATCCTCCTAAAACTGTCATGAGGTAATCACTCTGAACCAATTACCTGCCCTCTGGAAATCCCCACTGTTGTAAACAATCATCAAAATGGGTAAATATATCCTCATTTTCATTTTGAAACTATCCTGTAAATTTATGATTCTAAATCTCTGATCACTCTTAGAATTTGAAAGTTTGAAGTTTGCAAACAGTTTTATTGCATAACAATAATAAATACTGTTTATCATTTTTTGATGGTTTAGTCTTATAATTCCTGGATACATATTTTCAAGCATATGGTAAGGAAGAAAGTAATTGTAAGATATAAAACTAGAATATTACATTGTGATAAAGATCTTAGTGACTTAAAAGATAAAAGAGCATTAGTTAAACCATTACTTAAAAAATTAAGAAACAAGGCAAAACAGCATATAGTAGGTAAGATGATTACAATAGGGGAAGACACTTGCCTTACATCATTCAATCCAGGTTCAGTTTCCACAGTACATGTCATCCTCTAAGTACTACCGAGAGTGATCACTGAAAATAAGCCCTGAACACTGCCAGGTGTGACGCAAATATCTAACCAAACAACACAAAACAAAGATTCTGAAACAAAAATTGGCATAAAACAAGTAAAATGGAAAAATAAATGTATAATATTGTACAAGCTAAGGTCACATGCTCCAATATAAGGCAAGGACATAAAATTACATTAACACTGCACTTTTTAAAAAATATTATCAAATCTATCAAAAAATAATAAAGGAGTCAAATAAAAATTAACCATTCCAGTAATGCTAGCTGTGTCCCACAATTAAAAGAAATATATTGAATTTAATCTTACAATAAAAAATCATTTAATTTTCTTTTCAAATCACGTGTAAAAATTAAATACTAACATTCATTAACTGGCTGATTTCGACCATGAATGTGGAAAGGTAGGTCTACATCTGTATCTCAAGAAAACAATGCTCATGGAAAACGAACTAGTTCCAGAGGCCCCATTCACTATCAATGGAACAAACATCTATGAATGCAGCAGTTATGTGTACCCAGGTTGAGAACTCAACATGATGAATGACCTAGGACTGAGCTACGCCAGAGGAAGAGAGCAGCATGCAATGCCTTCAAGAGCTTTGAAGAAATAGCTAAAAGGACAAAAACCTCTAGCTCCGGGCACATCTGTTAAACTCCAACATTGAGAGTCCAGAGTCCTGGGCCCCTATGTAAGCAGCATGAG
The DNA here is from genome assembly GCA_021461705.1 of Cryptotis parvus. Lineage (NCBI taxonomy): Eukaryota > Metazoa > Chordata > Mammalia > Eulipotyphla > Soricidae > Cryptotis > Cryptotis parvus. Next base: position 4,284 of record JAJIBD010010887.1, read on the forward strand.
AATGCTATTCAGGTCTCCTAAAGAGGAATCAAAGAGGTTATGCTTGGAATGTCATGCCTCACTAGAGTGAGAGAAGGAATTCTGACCTCCATCAATGATTGAGAGTAGGGATGCTGTCTCATTTGCCAAGGCATCAAAAAGTCAGATGGGCTGGACAAGTAATGCATCTTGGAGATGACTGCTGGAATAGAGCCATTACCGACTGAATCCCACTGGTCGCTCAACTACAAGATGGTCAGATTTCTTCGTCAAACCCTGAAGGAATGGTTTGATGCTCTTCATATTCCTGGAGCAAGCAGGTGCCATTAGGCTACACTGGCACATGGCAGGTACAAATGAAATATTACTGGCACCCAGTCAAGTGATCAAGTGATTAGCATCCATTATATCTATATCCATATCTATCCATCCATTTATCCATCCATCCATCTTCCATCCATTCATCCATCATCCATCCATCATTCATTCATCCATTCTTCCTTCCATCCATCCATCCATCCATCCATCCATCCATCCATCCATCCATCCATCCATCCATCCATCCATCCATCCATGCTTCCTTCATTCCTTCCTTCATTCATCCATCCATCCACTCGTCTATCTATCTATCTATCTATCTATCTATCTATCTATCTATCTATCTATCTATCTATCTATCTATCTATCTATCTATCTATCTATCTATCTATCTATCTATCTATCTATCTATCTATCTATCTATCTATCTATCTATCTATCTATCTATCTATCTATCTATCTATCTATCTATCTATCTATCTATCTCTATCTATCTATCTATCTATCTCTATCTATCTATCTATCTATCTATCTATCTATCTATCTATCTGTCTATCTATCTATCTATCTATCTATCTATCTATCTATCTATCTATCTATCTATCTGTCTATCTATCTATCTGTCTATCTGTCTATCTGTCTATCTATCTATCTGTCTATCTGTCTGTCTGTCTGTCTGTCTGTCTATCTGTCTGTCTGTCTGTCTATCTACATGTCTGTCTGTCTGTCTGTCTGTATGTCTATCTGTCTATTTGTCTGTCTGTTTGCCTATTATAAAACTAAACTAGGGTGAGAAGTTCAAAGGAAGAAAGTGTTTGTCCTTAATGTCAAAACCCCAGATTTGATTCCCAGGCGCCAAATGGCCACTAGCAAACTGACAGATGTACCCCAATTTGTCACCCCATTGCCACTGAGTATGACCCAGTATCAGTTTATACCACTGGGAAAAATAAAGCCAGGGGCTGCCTAGCATGCTGGGAAAATTCTTCCCCCGACAAATAAAACGTCTCTATAAAACTGAATTTCAGGAATTCCTTCAATACCAAAGAGTACCTACAAAAATTCACAGAAAAAAGTACAAAAATTTGTTAAAACTTTTCACACAAAAATCTTTTTATCAACATATATATTTCTTTTATTTTCCTCCTTTTAGTTACTTTAAGAATACTTTTGCTTTAGTTAATTCCTAAAATATGAGATTAATGAGAGATTTTATCTGGCATATTGTGATCATCCCTTGTATGGTTCCACTTTTGTCTCAGGATCACAGTGTCTAGATTCACATAAGTTTCTGCAATACCTCGAGGGGCAGATGTTTCTTAATATACATATGTAAATGTAATACATATATATATATTTGTTACACTGTCTCATAATCTGTCTCAGTAATCATGAACTGTCACTGTATCACTTTCTTCCCGTTCATCATTGATTTGCTCTAGCGGGCACCAGTAACATCTCCATATGACCTGTCTCATGCAAGTAGAGCACAAGGGCACCTGCTTGCTCCAGGAACATAAAGAGCCTTAAACCATTCCATCAGGTCTTGGGAATGAGGCCCATAATTGTTACTGGTATTTGGCATATCAAATACGACATGGGTAGCTTGCCAGGCTCTGCTGTTCGGATAGCATACTCTTGTAGTCATCTCTAAATCCAGCATTTATTGATGAACCATGCGGCTGCTTGTGGCCGCGAGCCGGGCTGTGAGAGGCTGGTCTGCTGGGTGGAGGTCTGACGAGGGGGAAGTCGGATGTGGAAAATGGAGGCCTTCATGGAAGCCCTCATGGAGGCCCCCATGGGGGTCGTCTGGCTTGTTGCGAAGCCTCTGCAACAATAGGAAGACTATAGGAAGACTATAGGAAGACTATAGGAAGGATCATACTAGTTTGCTCTAAGTAGGCTAGTGTGACCCTTCCAGTACACGAGAACAAGATACTCAAAATCACCCTGGTGCAGATAGTAATAAGAAGGACATTGTGGGTGCCATCTAGATTACATGAAGCTCATGAAATTAAGATGCATTACTTTATATCAGCCCTCTCTCTCTCTCCAGTGTTTTACATAAGAGATAATCTCAGGATTAGTCCTTGGCATAATCTTTGTTTATACCTGCAAAAGGGTGTGGCACCATCCTTTCTACACTCTGTTTAGAGTTCTTTGTTGACACAACCCTCCCTGTTGGATTTCTTTGGTGTATATAAGATGACTGGCTTTTGGCTCCTCAGCTTTGGCTCCTGCCTTTGGCTCTTGGCTTTTTGCTCCTTGGCCTTTTTGCTCCTCCTTCTGGGTAGGACTCATCTCGGGTAATATCCCTCTCTCTTTGGTAGGAGATTCAGGTTCTTTTGTATGGTCTAAGTTCTGATCCAGAGCTAGGGTTCATTCATTATATTGGAGTGCTGTGGAAGAGCTTTTGTATTATTAAAAGCCTTTTTGGAACTGCACCGGACTCGTGAGTTTTCATCTGTTCTCCAGGCATCCTCGGAGGTAGAAGAGAACTTTTGTCTTGACACTGTCGGGGACCCCAGCGGCATCCCCGACACCCATTAACTTAAAAGAAATGGGGAAGAAACTTTGGGGAGAGTTCCCTTTCCTCAGTATAACTAAAATGTAAGCTTCCTATATTTATGTCTTTTGGTCTTCTAAAATCACTGTTAGGAAATAAAGCGAAGATAATTATTTTTAGTACAAATTTTTAATAATACATATAACAGAGAAACAGTTTATATTTTACACAGGCAAAAGTTGGATAATATCATATCATATCAATAACATAACATAACATAACATAGCATAGCATAGCATAGCATAGCATAGCATAGCATAACATAACATAACATAACATAACAAAACATAACATAACATAACATAACATAACATAACAAAACATAACATAGCATAACATAGCATAACATAACGTAACATAGCATAACATAACATAACACAACATACCATAACATAAGTAATACAACTAATACAATTAATACAATTGATATAATATAATATAATATATAAATACAAATGCATAATATAATTTATATATTTATCAATTATAAAAGTTTATGTTTGTTTATATGAATTTTCAGTTCTTGTTCTTTTTTGAGGTAAAGTTATATCATACCCTGCTTCTTGAGATCACTTGCTGGTGTGCTCCAGGGATTAAACCATGGTAGGTCAAAGTTAGTCCAAGTTCCTTAATCCCCGTACTAACAGTTCCTTAATCCCCTGTATTACCTATCAACAATGTAGTCGAGCCTTTATGACTCAACTACATTAAAATGAAGTGAATAATACATATTTCAATAGACCCCCTTATAAACTGTTTCAAATGTTGACTGTATCTGAGAATATACTCAAATAAAACCTTTAAATTAAATCTATAATGAGATACTAAAACTAATCCATTTAATGACTAAAGTTGAAAATATTGATTGCATTAACTATTTGTGTTTGAACACCCTGTTTGGCTAGGGTTTTGATGACTGCTTCAGTCTCCACAGAATCAAAGGCTTTCTGTAAATCAATGAGCTTGAGACAGAGCGGCATCTTGTACTCCCTACAAACCTCAATGAGCTTGGTTACTGTGTGGATATGGTTGATTGTGCTGAATCCTTTCCGAAGTCAGATTGCTCACATGGTTGTCCTTCATCTAGTGTTTTGCCAATCCTGTTCAGGGTGACTCATGTAAACAGTTTGTAGATGACAGATGACTGGACAACAGGCAGATAGGGCGATAATTGCTGATGCCATGAATATCTCCCTTCTTAAACAGTAGAACTATCCTGTTGGTTTTCCATTGAGAGGGTACCTTGCATTCGGACAGGTAGCGTGTGAAGAGCCGAGCTAGTGTATTGATGAGTACCGACGGCATATTTTTTCAGGTATTCGGGTCTGACTTTGTCTGGGCCTGGTGCTCTTTCCTTCTTTACCAACGAGATGGCATGTCGGATTTCAGAAGGGAGAACGTTGGGAATGACATACCATCCTGTGGAATTTGGTATGTGGGCAGGTGGATGTGGCTATCAAAGAGATTTGAGTAGAAGTCCTGAATAATCTTCTCCATTGCCTTCCTGGAAGATGTGATAGATCCATCAGGGCTTCGGAGGGCAGTCATCTTGGTCTTATAGTTGGCGAAGGACAGGCGGGCAGTGCAAATGCTTTTCCCGGCTTCTGCTGCATCTTCCAGTATTTCTGCTCTTCTGTCTTTGAGGTCTTTTATCGCTTCTCTGCACCGTTTAGCAAGCTTGGATGTTAGCATTTGGTCTCCTGAGGCTCATGCCTTGCCACATTGGGGGATTAGCTCAATAGTTTCTGAAGACAGGCCTGCTTTTGTGTCTTTCTCTCTCTCGGCATTCTTCGCACAATCATGGAGGTGCTGAATCAGTCGGTTGTATTCTTCATCAATGTCGTCAATAGTGGTATATTGAGCTCTATTACGGATTCACCACCAGGATCTCACCATTCTACAAAGAAGTGATCATTGATGTCAAAAGAGGGGTTCAACAGGGTGATACTATTTCACCAAAACTCTTCAGCGCCACCCTCGAGAAAATCATGCGACAATTAGAATGGGAAGGAATGGGAGTGAAGATAGATGGTCGGCAACTACACCACCTCCGCTTCGCTGATGACATCGTTCTAATAACACCAAACATTAGCCAAGCAGCACAAATACTGGCTGACTTCGACCGAGAATGTGGAAAGATAGGTCTACAGCTGAATCTAAAAGAAAACTATGTTTATGAAAAATGAACTAGTTCCAGAGGCCCCATTCACTCTCAATGGAACAAACATCTGTGCGTGCAGCAGTTATGTGTACCCTAGAGTTGAGAAGTCAACATGATGAACGACCTAAAACCTGAGCTGCGCAGGAGGAAGAGAGTGGCATGGAATGCCTTCAAAGGCATCGAAGAAATAGCTAAAAGGACAAAGAACCTCTGGCTCCGGGCACATCTCTTTGACTCCACCATTCTCCCTGCATTAACATATGCCTCGGAGACCTGGGCCCTATGAAAGCAGGACGAGAATGCTATTTGGTTCTCCCAGAGAGGAATCGAAAGAGCTATGCTTGGAATATGACCCCTCACTCAAGTGAGAGAAGGAATCTGGAGTTCTGACCTCCGTCGCTATTCCAGAATCAGGGAACCTGTCTCTTTTGCCAAGGCATTGAAAATCAGATGGGCTGGACATGTAATGCGATTTGGAGACAACCGCTGGACTAGAGCCATTACTGACTGGATCCAATGGGATGTCAAAAGATCACGTGGCCCACCCACCTACAAGATGGTCAGACTTCCTTGTAAAGACCCTGAAGGAACGGTTTGAGGCTCTTCATATTCCTGAATCAACCAGATGCCATTGGGCTACATTGGCACATGATAGGGTCCAATGGAAATGTTACTGGCGCCCGCTTGAGCAAATGGATGAATAACGGGATTCAAGTGATCAAGTGATTAACTATTTATGAAAATGTGGAGCAATATGAACTCATTTATAATACTCAAAGGAAGATAAAGTTGTATAATCACATTGGGAAAGCTTGATAATTTTTTTTAAAGTTACGTGTATAGTTTTACAAAGTTCATTCCACTCCTGGGTACATGGTCCAAAAGAAATGAAAACATATTTTGAAACAAAAAATAGTATGTAAATGTTTAAGCAATTTTATTTGTAATAATACAACTGAAAACTAAAATGTTCAGCAATCAAATAATAGTCAATTATATATGGTGCAAGCAAATAATACTATTCGGCAATTAAAAGAAAATATTGAGACACAATTAAGAAATAGCTGAGTAACGTGGCATTCTTGGATAGTTTAAGGCTAGAGAATGGTTGTAAATAAGTGTAATTTATTATAGAAACACTCAAACTAACTATTAAATGTGTGAAATGACTGAAATACTGAAAATTTTTCTATCATAGCACAAATAATTGGTATTAATTTTTTTGAAGATAGTCACATTTATCAAAACAAACAGGAACTTATTCAAAGAAGCCTTAGTGAACTAGTGAAATGTGTGTTTCAGTTTTCCTCTGATGCTAAGAAAATGATGAATGATCTAGCCCTATTATCTGTAGTACATATAAGCTATTTAGATGATAATCACATGTACACTAGTAATTAATTTTGTGGTAGTTAAAATGTTATATTTACATTAAAATATTGACTAATTATGCAATATAATTTTAAGCAAAGCAGTATGAGTTAAGTTAAAAAACAAATTGATCTCCCTCATACTTTTGCCTTTTGAACACCTACAATTTGTTTTCAAACAAACTGGGTCTTTCCTGTGGTCTCCCACCCAATGAAACCATTCACCACATTGAGTCTTTGCTTCCTCTTCTTATCACCCCATATACTCTGGAATTTCTGGTGAAAGAAGTTAAGGAAATTCAGGTTTTTCCTTTTGAGGTAACTCTTGAGTGGTCATTATTACTCATATTAGAAGTTTTTGGTTTCCTGTTACTTTATGTACATTAAGATTATTTTGCTGAATATTGCTTTTATTGGGGTCATGTACCTCCTGTGTATTAACATCTTGTGATGAAACATGATAGGTGTCATTCTGCAGGTATGAACACAGAACTATTGTCACCTTTCAGGAATCCTTTTCTCTTTAAGAATAGTGATGAGAAAAATTCTTTAATGCCTATGATTATAAGATCCTTACTATAGAAATGGATATGTCACATAAGCAAGAAATGCAAAATTTTTATTGTTGTAAAGTTCTGTTACTTAGAGGCTATTTGTTTATATAGTATAAGCTAAGCCACAGTTAATGGGATTAAATATTGTTACATTGGTATCCTGGAACAGTTTTTAAATATTTGATTTGGAATTATTAGAGTTACCTAAAATGGTAGAATTTTTGTGTTGGGAAAGATAATAAGAGAAAACTAAGAAAGTATGTTAAAAATTAATTTCAAGACTCTACCACTTTGAGACTGAACTCCAAAGAGAACCTAATCTGCTGAAAATTCCAGGTACATGTTTTTTTTTTTTTGTGGCTAAAAACTCCACACCTTCTCCATGTGGGTTGAGAAACCTCCATGTTGCCCCCTACCTCACAGTATCTCTGAAGAAGCTCTGGAAGCCACACCCCACACCCAAAGGTGGGGTTATGATGCCTCTGGCTGTAGGCACAGTTAAATATTCTGGATTTTCTTGAGTGATGTCTCCAAACTCTACAACACTGCCATCCCAGTAGAAGCACACCAAATTGGATGGGATGTAAACAGAAGCTAAACAATCTTGACTAACAAAAGAAGTGAAAGAGAAGGTTTAACTTGCAACAACAGCTTAGTAAAACCTAAGACAAGGACTTGATTGTCCCCATGGTGAGATCCAAAAATATTCACATTCCCCCTTGGAAATACTCACTGATCATCTGTTATCTATACAGTAGTAACAAGCAACATAAAATAAATTATTGTGTGCCTGCTTGAAACAGGCTTGGGAGCTGGTTGGGAAAATGGAGACAATGATTGAGGGAAGGTGATGATGGTGGAATTGGTGTCGTAATATTGAATGTCTGTAACAAATCATCATGAACAACTTTGTAAAGCATGTTGCTTAAATAAAGTGGGAAAAATAATTAGAATAAATAGGACTGGTATATGCCCTTCATGACATTACACAAGCAACTATATACTCAATTCAAATGCAAGATTGCTTGCTGACAACAGTTTAAGTAATATAAATTTTTATTTTGTATTTTTGATGATGTTAGGTCATTCCCATGACCTAATATAATAGTTTGAGGCTCTTTATGTTCCTGGAGCGAGTAGATGCCCTTGGACTCTACTAGCATGACACAGGACATATGGAGATGTTAGTGGAGCCCGCTCGAGTAAATTGATGATGAACGGAAGGTAGTGAGAGTAAGTGATTTTTGATGACCAACAGAAAACCAAATGTCAGCTGAAGAATATAACTGGATCCAGTCCATTTAATTTCATAATATGCTATTAGTCATTTAAATCTCACATATTACCAAAAACAAGTGCAGCTGGTAGAAGCTGCTGACTGCAGAATGCACCACCAAGGGAATGATTTTAGAGCAGGGTTTTTTTTTATTTTCTGACAAATGCATTAGTGTAAAATGGAGAAATCAGAAAGTTATTCTGCAATGATCAAAAATGCTTACAGATAGAGTTCTAGCAATTACATTGATAACATCACTCAAGACTCCCTGAAGAAATTTTCTGAAGCTTAAATAAGAAAAATGCATTGTTAGGGTGATGATAGGCACTTGCCAATAATTTTGTAAAATATGACTAGTGGTACTGGAGCAAAAAAAAAGTCTAGAATTTTTTAACATAACCAAATGCAATGACTTCACTTTGATTATATAACTTCTTCATAGGAAGGCCAATCACCTGCAAGTTATACTTTCTGAATAATCATTCAAAGACACTGTCTAGTCTTTCCCTAATAAGGTGATATGTCAAATAAGCAGAGAATTAAAAAGATATTTCTCTAAAAAAACTCCAGCAGAGGGGCATCTGATGTTTTACAGACATTCCAACACCTTCAGGAAATTTGAACTCTCACCAAAGGGTCTGATAGTCATTTGAGTCTCCAGCTGTGCTGTAACACACACGCACAATGATGCTCATTCAATCATCCGTGTATGTGTGTGTGTGTGTGTGTGTCTGTGTCTCTGTGTTGGTGTGTGTGTGTGTCCATATGTGTGTATTAGGAGTGGACCAGGGTCAACAGTGGTATTAAATGATAGAGCCTTCTACCATTTTTCAGAACTGTAAAGTTCAGGCAGAATAGTGAAGTATGGTGATTTGGTCACAAGACTCCTTTGGGTGCTGATAACTCCAATCTGAGCTACAAACTACTGCTACTAGGACACAATGACTGTAAACTAATTCAAAATTTCTCAAGTGGGGACTGTATATGGTGATGATATTCCACCTATTGTCGGGACAACAGGTGAACAATCATGTAAAGGGAAGTATATGGCAAAAGTCTAGGTGCCCAGCTGGTAGGAGAGGGCAACCACAGGAAAGAAACACTGAGAAAGGGGACTGCAGGAAAAAAGGATTGAGAAACTCTGAATTAAATGACTGAGAAAAAAGTCTAAGACAAAGGAACAATGGGGAGGCAATTAAGTAGGAAACATGACTTATTTCATTTTGTACTAGAAAGCCAGACCTCCATCTCTGATAAGCTTCATAATGTCATCTTGTTGCCAGACATTTAAATGTGTTAAAGTGATTTATTCCTTATAATGTGAATGATTCTTGCCACTGCAAAACCCTTGGTGTCTTAGGTGTCTTATATTGAACAATTTTCTAAAACATGTTCTAGAAACATAGTAAGTGGGAATTTTAGGCTTTATTAGGACAAACTCCCTATTTGTAGAGCATGTGCATTGAAACTATTATAATATGCTTCTATTCTTAAAATTCATTTATTAGTAGTATTTGTTATTATGAAACTAATAAATTTTATTGTCCTAACATGTGCTACCCACTGTGTGTCACATATCTCCTATCATAATTATGATAAACCTGCAGTACTTCCCTTCCACTAACAGATGAAGAAACTCAACTGCAGATGAAAAAACTCAATTTTAGCATCGTCACATTCGAACTTGTCTGTGGGAAAGTAAGTTTAAATTTTTTTCTTTTGGGTGGGATCTTTCTTCAAATTCATTAACTTGTATAAGTAAGATGGTTAAAATACAGATAAAGATTATGGTCAGGCTTTAACTTATGTTCTATGTTTCCTTCTTCTATACTATTTTTCTGCTTTTATAAAATGCTACTTTCTCTTGGACGAAATATTTATTCATCTTTGAAAATGTAGTTCTTATACTCAGGTACCCATTGAAAGTTCATTACATGGTTATTCCTTTAGAGAATAAGTCAGGAGACAGGCCTTCTCTCTGCGGTTCCCAGAGCTCTTTAGTTTATACTATCAAAACTCATTGTAGAAACTGCTAAGTTTTGTAAAATCTTGTCTGGAGACAATATGCAAATATCACAGTTTACCATAATTATTATTATCAATGTCATTGTTATTATTATTGTCTTTGAATATCATATCCTAATAGTTGAATAAATTATAACCTCTCAGATAAGCTCTCAGAGATAAGCAATCCCTCTGAACTACCCAAGTGATACAGAAAAGTCCTTAATAAATAAGCTTCACTACAGCTATACTTGCAGAAATCTTAGTGCACAATGAAAAATTACTATATTTAATCATAACCTTTTAACTCAAACTCTGCTCCTACCACCCTCACCTGCAAACCACACCCAAAAGTTCTGGCCAAGTAATTGTGAATTCTATCTTTCTTTGTCAACAGCTCTTCTGGTGATCTCAATTGATAGCGTTCAGATTTCCTGCAAGTCAGTTAGCACTAATATGTGTGTTTCCCTTTTCTTCCCTTCACGTCATCTCTGGGTTTTCTTCACTGAGGAGGCACTTCTAGAAAATTTGGGGTGAAAATTGAAACTGGAGAGCAGAGCATGGCAGCAAAGCCAGGATCATGGAAGAGCTCATTAATCAGGATCCAGAAGTGCCACTGATTAGCCCTCTGGGAAGTGGGACACGTTCTTCCCCAGGGTGAATATGGAAGTGCTTGTCTTCTTGCTTCTTTCTTCTTTTCTCGTTTTTTTTGTGTGTTTTACCACAAAAAATGTTCAAGCCCTGGCTGCTCGCCAGGGGTTGATTTCTTTGTTTAAGGAAAGTGTAAAGTATTTTCACATTAAATGAAGAACTTCAGAAATCTCCAAGAATCTGTCCTTGGAGGGCTTGTTAAAACTCAACAAAGGTCCATTTATACTTTAAGAAAACCTCCTCTTCCTTCACTGGTTGCCTTATGGATTTTCATTTCTTCGTAACACCATTCTACTTTGTCTTAGCTCCTCCTTTCAGAGGAATTATAGCCAGATGCACCTTTTTAAAAAATTCCTCAGATCTCTCTTGTTCTTATTTGATCTCATCTGTGTCCTTAGTATTTATATCTTTCACACAGAAAAGTCCTTAATAAAAGCTTCACTACGGCTATAACTTGCAAAACAGGGCACAATGAAAAATTTGATTTGATTTTAATTGGTCATTCCATTTGTAAGGTTGAAAACCCATTTATTTGTTAATTCTTCAAGTCACAACAAAATCACAGATTTTCTAAGAATCCAGTTTTCTCTGGTATAGTAATCTCTCATTCCAAATTTTCTGAGATTCCTGTATATCTTCATTCTTCAGAAGCAATAATAGGATAAGAATTTAGAAAAAACATAAAGTTATTTCCTGCCTTCTGTATCTAACAGTACCTTATATATATATATATATATATATATATATATATATATCTTCCTTTTGGGGAAGATTAATACGAAATATTCTTTACATGAGACATCACTGTAAATTACATGAAGTCAGAGTTCTTTTCACTGCCTTGTGCCCACTCATGTTTGCCATACCTATGTCATACACTCTAAATATGTCATCAGAAGGAATAAATAAACTAATTTTAAATCACTCTCTCTTTCTACGGCGCCCGCCGAAACCCCCCCCACCCCCACCCTTTCTTATTAAAGATTTTTTGTGGAGCAAATAGTTTTGTATTGGTTCTTTTCACATTAAGTACTTGTACTTGTTCTCTGGCCCCATTCATAGAATATTCTATAGTGAATGATGTGTCAAAATTGATTTTGTTTCTTGTATACTTCTGTTACTAGTATCCTAAACTAGCATTGAATTTCTACTGTTCTTACTAGAATGGTTCTAAGATATGTGCAGCATAGACGTTTCTATGTGTCTGCTTGCCTACCTGCAAAATATATCTGAATCCATCTCAGAGTTGTACTCAATGACTCTCTTTTTTTCTAGAACTTTACTGCAATATACAAAGATGGATGTATCCTTATTATTGTTTGAAAACTCCAAGTTCATAGCAAAGCATGGTTAAGTAATATTATTTCCTGACTAATTACCTCTGATTAATTCTACTGGGATAATGTAAGCTGATTGTGTGCATGACTGTGGATAGTTTTCTTACTAAGAATAAAGGATGTAAGTAATATTATACATGTAATTTCATGGACTGAAAAATTACTTGTTTTAATTATATGACAGATCTGTAAGAATTTGGGAAAAGCAAACTTAATAGTGAAACTGGAAATATTTGCATAAATCATTCCTCTCTTTGTTTCTCTTTTTCCTTCCTTTGTGTCTATATCATAATGATTTTTCTAACCTATGAGATAAGCAAAGTTGAACACCAGTGCTGTAACTGTAAACTGTGCTCTCAGTGCCTTGATTCCTTCTAAGATAATCAGCTCCATCTATATAAAATAATCAATAATAAGGCAATTCCATATAGTTTCTTTTTATCAAGCACTCTTACTTTATCCAAAAACTCAATTCAAATCGTCTCTCTCCTTTACCATTACCATTTGCATTTTGCTTCTTCACATTTATTTACTATACCTGTTTTAGACCAAATCACTGCATTATAACTCCTTTGCATTAGGAAACTTTTTTTCATAATTGTAAACTTTTCTCATAATCACCAATCTTACCATTACAATGACCATAATTATAATTGCTCTCTATTTTGTTGTACTTGTCTTGCAGAATTTAACCCATGGCTAATCCATAGTTAAGTGTATCTATACCTACTTGCATTTGATCCCATTTAGCTGAACATAATTGCAAAATATACAACCATAATGATGGCCCTTAATTAAATTTATGACTTCTAATCTCAAGTGGGCTCTTAATACTGCCTGGCAATCATATTATATTTCCCTATTCCATTCATTCTCCACTCTCCCTGAAAATTATTTCCTACTTTTTCTTTAAACTTTTAATACTTCCTCTAAAATTCTAAGTCCCAGTTGATAAACTTTCTCCCAGAGAAAAGAGAAAGAGCCAGAAAATATCTTCTACAAACTCCGTCCATAACAACACACCAGCTATTTTCTTGAATTCCTTTGACAGTAGATTGTTGGGGGCGCTGCTGGGGTCCCCCAACAGTACCGGAAGAGATTCCCTTCTGCCTATGAAGCCGGTGGGGAATGGATGAAAGCTCAGGCATCCGGCACAGGTTTTAAAATGCTTTATTTATCACAGTTTCAGGCATACAAATCAGTAATAAGAAAAACCCTGTACTCAAGACTCCCGGCTTGAACCCCAGCCACGAGTAGGCCAAGATGGCGGCCACCACGTGCTAATTCCCTGTAAAGAGGAGACAAAGACTCCCAAGAAGAGTGGGAGCCCAAAAAGAGAGCCCTAAAAAGAGAGGCGCCGAGAGAGGAAGCAGGCTAGTTTTATACCCCTGCAACTCAGACCTCCCACTATTATGGGAAGCAGGGAGAGTCAAATGCCCTCAGATAATTTCTCTTGCACCTCAACTAGGCCCTTTTTATATGCTAATATTTTGAGCCGAGATCTGCCTGGAAATGCCTTTATAGAGTAGAGAAGGGGTTTTGTGAGATGTGTATGTATGCCTCTGTACCAAAGACTATACTAATGCAAGTTAAATATTTCTCCAAGCCTTCACAAGAGTCTCGTCTACTTCATGGTAGTTTTGTATTTTAGTTGCCTTTGAGTTATCAGGGGAGCCATGCTTGCTTGCTTGGAGGCAAACAGCATTTCTCTCTGGTCTGGTTACTTAAGAGATCCAACGTGGCCAGGCAAATATGATGGTAAGATCTAGCTAGTCCCATGATGATTGTGGTAGCATGAGAGAATATTTATACCAGCCAGTACAGAATACATGGTCAGATAACCTATCTACAAAGTGATCTGCAGGAGGCAATCCAGGGCAGATGCTGAGGATTTAGGTGCCTGCAACAATAGATGACTTAATGGCTTTTCTATCCAACATGGTTCCTCCCCATGTAAGACTTGTTGCTTTCTTTTCAACTTCAAAACGTTATTTTCCTTCCTAAGACATTTTTCTTTCAGTACATTTATATCAACCTACAGACCTTTTCTTATTTAAAAAAAATCACTAATGCTGTCCTCAATATACTTACCTTTTTTATTTCCTTAATAATTTTTTAAAGAAATCCTTCATAATTTTGCCTAGGTATACAGTATCTAATTATTTTTCTTTACTTCCTCTCCTCCTTCCAAGTTCTTTCCTCCATCCATTTCTTTTTTAAGTATTTTATTATGCCACCATGATATATAGAATTACAAAGATGTGCATAGATGTTCATATTTGGATTTCCGTCATACAGTGTTCCAGCACCCATCACTCCACCAGTGCCCATTTCCCACCACCAATGTCCCCGGTTCCCTCCCCTCCCTAGCCTGCCTCCATGGCAGGTTCTTTATTTCTTTCCCTTCTCTATCTCTTTCTCTTTTCCTTCCCTTCCACATTGTGGATTACAGTATATACATTAAAAGGTTGTCATGTGTATCTTTTCGCCTGCATTTAATACTCAGTTCTAGGTTGGTATTAGCCCTTTTCGACAATTATTGGCACACTGTTCCATTCTCTGTCTTACCTAGCCTTTGACTCCCACACGTTTGTGATAATTTCCACCTTTGACAAGACCTTCTGATACATGTTTCACTTGACCTTGGATATTGGTATCATGATATGTACATATATATTTATGTCACGCAAATAAATGCAGTCATTCTATATCTGTCTCTCTCCTTCTGGCTAATTTCACTCAACATAATCTTCTCCATGTCCATAAATTTATAGGCAAATTTTATAACTTCATTTTTCATAATGGCTGCATAGTATTCCATGGTGTAGATGTTACAAAGCTTCTTTATCTAGTCTTCGATTCTCCGGCACTCTGGTTGTTTCCAGATTTGGGCTATTGTGAATAATGCTGCTATGAACATAAAAGTAGGGATGGTGTTTTTGCTGTGTATTTTTGGCTTCCCAGGGTATATTCCTAAGAGCGGTAAGACTGGGTCAAATGGGAGTTCAATTTCTAGTCTTTGGAGGAATGTCCATATTGTTTTCCAGAAAGGCTATACCAGCCGGCATTCCCACCAATAATGGATGAGTGTACCTTTTTCTCCTCATCCACGCCAGCACTTGTTGTTCTTGCTCTTTTGGATATGTGCCAGTCTCTGTGGTGTAAAATGATATCTCAGTGTTGTTTTGATTTGCATGTCTCTGATGATTAATGATGATGAGCATTTTTTCATATCTTTTGGCCATTTGAACTTAAACCTTCTCCAAACCAGTATATTGAACTTATACCTATTTAATCACTAAAATTACCTCCATATTCCTAACTCTAATCATCAATTTTTATTCACCATCTTGAACTATCATCAAATTTTGACAAATGATTGCCTCATTATCCTTGAAAATTTTATGTGTGGACTCTAAGGCACTACACTTTCCAGACATCTTTTTCTAACACTTAGTATCACTAAGTACTGTTTTTAATGTACTCTGTTTAGCATATTTAGATAAAAATAACCATTTTTACTCTTTGCTTCTATCACTTGATCACTTGACACCCCGCTATTCATCAATTTGCTTGAGCAGGCGCCAATAACATTTCCTTTGACCCTATCACGTGCCAATGTAGCCCTCTCCAAATTACCAAGAATATTCTACCCACCTCACTAAGATAGCCCAGCAAGTTACTGAGAGTATACTGCCTGTACGGCAGAGCCTGGCAAGCTGTCCAATGCATATTCTATATGCCAAAACCAATAATTTCACTTCTATAAATTTAATTAAAGCTTCCATTTAAAAATAAATTTGTTTTGTTTTTGATTTTTTGGGCCACACCAGCATTGATTCAGGTATTGCACCTAGGTATCACATCTGGTGGCCTTGAGGACCATTCCAGTGCAATGGATCAAAACTGGGTTAGCTGCGTGCAAGGCAAGCACCCTACCTTCTGTCCTATCACTTGAGACCCCATTTCTTGATTGAATAATTGAAATAAAATCTAATTTATATATAATATATACTATAGTAAAATCTATTTTTATCTTTTTACTCAGTTGTGCATTTTCAACATAGATCTTAGGTATGGAGAGATAGTTTGGGCAGGGTTCTTGCCTTGCACATCAACTTAGATTCAATCATTGTTACCACATATGTGCCTCTTAAGCACAGCCAGAGTGATCCTTAGGCACTGAAAATACTGGATGTAAATATTTTTTAAATCATCAAATAAAATAGAAAAAATATTCCCTGCAAATTGTTAGTGTATTCACAGAATAAAATGTAAGTAAAAATTAAGATTATTGTATATACTTTAAGTTGATAACCATATAAGAATATTCTTTCCAAGAGTCAATAAATATTAAAATGAAGTGCAATGAATCATGTATATTCTATAGTCTGTAGTTAAACATTGTTTTATATTGGAAAAAGACTTACAATATTTCTCTGATTATAATAGAATAAGACAATTTAGAGCATTTTTAGCTATTTTTGTGTGAATTTTCTGACATTGGCATCACTATAAGGGGAATTTATCATTTATGATCAAAATCAAGTGTCATTTGAAATGGTGAAACCTATGATGTTGATTTTACACTTGGATTTACATAGAAAACCTAATGATTCCATTAGGCCTTATGAGGTCCTTTTTTACTTAATCTATTATTAGCAGTTTATATACTTTCAGGGTTTTTATACTGCATTGTTAATCAGTCTATGCTTCCTTCTGCTAAAAACTATAGAATTACTTCTGAATGTCTGATCTTCTTTCCTACAGTGACTGAAAAGCATCCAGAGACAGCTTGAAGAATTCCAAATACTATTTTAAAAAATAACAGATTGAATTAGTCAAGGGAGGAAAAGAGGAAAGTGGAGAAAAGAGCAGGAACACCAGTTCACTGGTCTGACTTTTTATCATACCTACTCTTGGGGCTGCATCACTTGACTTGCTTTCATGCCAGAAGCAGTGCAAGTCATAATTAGAATATGGGATATTGCAAAGAAAGGGAAAAGGCCCCATCTGTGCAGTCACTTTAACTACAAGTCCAGAACTTGTTTTACAGAGGAGGCACAAAGACTGTATTAATACATGTGGTTAGTTCCTTCTCTGTACATACTGTAGATTCATTGTGTCTGCTTTTCCTAGGTGGAGCAAACACAGACATATAATATTTTGTTCTTTCTGCTGTTATACTTCCTTTCTCACCAGATGCAGCAAGCCCCTTCCTAAGCCGTTTTGTCTGTACTGCTCTGCATGTTGACACCAATCAGCTTGCAAGTGAGCAGGGCTGTCAGCACTGGATATTTTCTCCTCCATTGTCACTGGTCTAATGACATCCTCTGGTTTATGCACTTTTCTCTCCAACACCACCGAAAGCTAGAATAACTCACTCAGTCTGGGCGTTAGACACCTCTCCTATAATTCATGCCAAGTAAAGGAAATCCCTAGACTTAAGGACAAATAACATAGCATATGCAGAGAGTATAGTGCAGTCTCCATGTGTACACTTCCCACTTAGTATCATGAAAAAATAGCACTTCCATTAATTTTTGGTAAAAATGTAATTGGGCCAAAAGATTAAATACAATAGGGACTTTATTCATTCCTCAATCTAATGGAAGTGAAGGAAGAGTTTTATATATTTAGATACATTTTAGATGGAGTCTAGAATGCTGCGGTTATTAATAATTAGTATTTGAAACCAAAGAAGTATTGACAAAGTCATAGTGCAAATTGATTTCTTTAGATCAAAATATTTATGGATGCCTCATTGTAATGAGACAAAGTAAATTATTCTTTACTCCAGTATAAACATAAATTATATATATATATATATATTTATATATATTATAATAGATATTTGAATTCCCACTGGTCAATGGGGCCAAGCACACATTAGGTGTTTGTAAATATGTTTTAAAATATAAATTAAATTTACCTGTTTTGTATAAATGGCCTGGCTAAAAGATAATTGAGAGCTAAGTTATGACTTCCCAAGAAACAACTGTTTAGGTAAGAGGCAGGGGATGTGCCTTAACCAAAGAGCATATTTCTCTCTGTTCTGTTCTG
The DNA here is from genome assembly GCA_021461705.1 of Cryptotis parvus. Classification (NCBI taxonomy): domain Eukaryota; kingdom Metazoa; phylum Chordata; class Mammalia; order Eulipotyphla; family Soricidae; genus Cryptotis; species Cryptotis parvus. The sequence goes on from JAJIBD010010887.1 coordinate 22,563, forward strand.
AGCTCTATCAAAAAATAAGCAAATTTGCTTTGAAGCCTATTTTCAGATTTTTTTTCAATAGCCTTGTCTTTGAAATTTGCTTGTCCTCAATAATTTTCAAGGCATTAGAACTAAAGAAAAAGCTCTAGGACATAGTAGCATGCATGCTGTTTCTCTCTGATGTTTTGTTCAGATATCTTATCTTTTACACTATATGTTATTTTGTTTGTACCACAATAATAATGATCTAATATGAAAGGTATTATTTAAACCTAACAAAGTATATTTTAAGCTTAACATTATTCTCTAGATTCTAGTAGATGAATAGTGAAATGAACTGAACATTGGGCCACAGCCCACCTACACAATAATCATCAAGCAAAGTGGTTCTCCTGCTCTAATGTGGAAATGACTATATAAAGGTAGCATAAGCACAGGAAAATGAAGTCAACTTACATAAAAGGAGATGTTGTGGGATAGATATAATTTATCATTCCCAAGTAGTTGATCAATCCCAAATATCATTTTCATATAGTCCCTTCTTTACCCTTACTGACATTCATTTTGATCATTTGGATAGGAACTGAGTCTTGAAACTAGTAAGGGACATACCTGATAAACTTTCAGTATCTGTATTGCAAAGCATATGTGGTGGCAAGCTCCCAGCCATCACAGCATGCCACTCACCCCCACGTGGAAGCAGCCCATGGAGTTCAGGGGGACGACCAACCCTGGGCTGAGTCCAAAATAGTTCCAAGGGTTAATTACACATGCCGGAAGCCACACTGCCTGACTTGGAGTGGAGATTTGGGCTCCTCCTCCAATTCCTCCACCTCCATGTCAGTGGACGTGGCTGTGAGCTTCCAGCCACCACAGCCAGCAACTCTTGAGGAGAGACACTCCAGACCCACAGCCGAACCGTCAGCCCCATGTGAAAGCAGCCTATAGAGTTCCAGGAGGTGATAATTGGCTTGGCCAGTCCCTGGTCACGTTCAACACGGCTCCCGGAAGAGGACACTCCAGACCCACAGCTGCAACACGCACGCAGTCACTCTGTGACCATGCCACAGGCTTAAATAATACTGTAAGTTAGGACCAGGTCCTTCCCAGGATCTTTCACATTTATAGACTATATACAGTTCTTGGCAGGCTCTAACCTTGGCCCGCCATCTGAGTGAGCCTTGCAAGGAGGCAGAGGAACCCCCACACCATGAGGTCAGTTATTCTCAACATTCAGACTCCACAGCTCCTCAGAGCTCGTCCAAGAGAAAAGCTGATCTCTCCCCATTGAGGTTCATCAGTAAATGCACAAAATGAGAATCTACTAATGAGAGTGTATCATCTACATGGCAGAGCCTGGCAAGCTACCCATTTTGTATTTGATGCCAAAACCAGTAACAATTATAGACCTAATTTCCTTTCCTGAACAATGGTTTGAGGCTCTTCACATTCCTGGAGGGAGCAGATGCCCTTGGGCTACAACTTGCTTGTGACAGGAAGTATGGAGATATTACTGGTGCCTGCAGGAGCAAATCGATGAACATATGAAAGACAAGTGATACAAGTGATTGAAAACCATAGGCTCAAAAGGAAAGACAGAAAAAGGAAAAGTAGGAAGAAAAAATTAGAAGGAAGAAGAAGGAAGAGGAGGATGAGATGGTGGAGGAAGAGAAGAAGAAGGAGGACGAGAAGGAGAAGAGAAAGACAAAGAGAAAGAAGAGAAAGAGAAAGAAGGAGTAGGAGAAAGAGAATAAAGATAAGGGGAAGAGAAAGAAAAGAAGATGAAGACAATGAAGTAGAAGATGAAGAAGAAACGAAGAAGATGAAGAAGACGAAGAAGATGAGAAGAAGATGACAAAGACAATGAAGATGATGAAGACAATGAAGACTACAATGACAATGAAGACCAAAAAATACAACAAAAACAATGGAGACGACGACAAAGGCGACAAAGACAGCGAAGTAGAAGACAAAAATGATGATGACGAAGAAGAAGAAGAAGGAGAAAGAGGAAGAGGAAGAGGAGGAGGAGGGGAAGGAGAAAGAAGGAGAAGGAGATGGATGAGAAGAAGAAGAAGAAGAAGAAGAAGAAGAAGAAGAAGAAGAAGAAGAAGGAGAAGGAGAAGAAGAATGACAATGAGAGCAAGAACAAGAATAAGAACAAGAAAAACAAGAACAAGAAAAACAAGAAAAACAAGAACAAGAACCTGATATTAAAGTAGGTAGTGTAGGGGAGGAAAACTGGGGACATTGATTGTTGGGAAATGTACATTGGTTTAGGGACAGGCAATGCAATATTTTTATGACTGAAACCAATCATGAGCTACTTTGTAAGTGTATTTCACTGTGATTCAATAAAAAATAAAGTAAAATTAAAATAAAAATTATAGTTTAATTTTTTAAAATTTTTCTACAAAGGGCTGAATTAGTAATTCCAGTATGATATATTCACAGTAATAATAATCAGCCATAAACCATATGAAAATCTTGCTACTTTTGACACTAAGGATAAAATTTAAGGACATTACTCTAGATGAAATAACAAAATATTTTATCATTTATATTTTGAAATTCTAGAAAGTCAAATCATAGAATGGAAGAATAGAAAGTTGGTTGACAGAGTCAGGAATTGTGAGTGGAGAAAGCAGAGAGTAGATAAAAATCTATGGATTTACAGTTATATATAATATAAATTAGTCTGGGGAATATAACTAAGAATTCAATTGCATGTGTCAAGTGTACTTGATGAGCTTTTATTACACAAGAACTGAGATCATGAATTACTTAATATACTTGATTATGATAATTATTTTACAAAGTATAAGTGTATTAAATCATCATGCTGTTCAATTTACATATAAAATTTGTACCAAATAGACTGGAAATAAACAAACACCTTTAAAAATAATTTAAAGGAATTAAACAAAAATAAGATGAAAAATAATTAACTATTAAGATACCTCTTTTGCCTACTCACTTGCTCACATCTCCCAACCTAATGTTCAGAAGCCCACTTTGGATTCTGCAGGTTTGCCCACAACTGCCTTTGCCCACCCAATCTCACGCTTGTGGGTGAATCTTTGTCCCTTGTCCTTCATGTACTCCTTCCTGCTGAGTACTGGTGAATATTAGTGCATGGTTCTGCTTGGCCATGAGCTCCTGCTTGGCTAAAACTCTTGCCAGTTTTTATGAGCAGGAGTCCTTTTAAGTACTAAGACCACTTATTACTTGGAGATCCATGCTTAATATCTGTGAAAACCCAGGATTCAATTGTTGTAACTGATAGGGCCAAGTGTGCACTAAGAATGAAGTACATGACAACTTCTGATAGTTCCCACATTTAAGATCAGAGCCACAATGCTCTCAGTGTTTACTCTACTAAGATCATTGGAATAGAGATTCAGTTAACTCAATGAAAAGCTGATGAAAAATTTAAGGAATTCCTTCAAATGGAATTCAAGGAGCTACTATCATAGAAAGTTTCAATGGCCTAAAAGTACAGTCAGTGGCTTTGAAGACAAAGTATCATCAATAAAGAAGAGGAAGTAGAAATAGATTTTTTTTTTTTTTGCTTTATGGTTCACACCCGGCAATGCTCAGGGGTTTCTCCTGACTCTGCACTCAGGAATTACTCCTGGTTGTGCTCGGGGGACCATATGGGATGCCGGGGATCGAACCAGGGGCCGGCATGGGCCGGTAGCATGCAAGGCAAACGCCCTACACGCTGGGCTATCGCTCTGGTCCCAGAAATAGATTTTTTTAACTAAAAAGATTTAAGATACTAAAAATTTTTAAGACAATTGCAAAAGGAAAAACCTCCAGATTATAAGACTTCTAGAAGGAAAAGAAAGCAAGGACTTGAAACAATGCTGGTGAAAAATATAACAGCCTAGAACTACCGAGTCTTAGGTGAACTTTATGAAGAATTTTTTAACCCTTGCAAAATCAGCTCCTGGTTTCATTTATCCTTTGATCGCTTTTTTTTTTTTGTCAGTTATTCTGTTCTAATTTTTATTAGTTCCTTCCTTCTACTTAGTTTGGGATTCATTTGTTATTCTTTTTTCTTGTTTACGAGTTGCGAGGTTAGTTCCTTGATTCAATGTTCTTTTTTCTTCTTTCCTGATGTAAATTTGGATTGTTATGAACATCCCTATTAGTACCGCTTTTGCTGTATCCTTAGATTTTTTGTAGTTATCACCTTCATTTTCATTTGTTTCAAGGAATCAATTTATTTCTTCTTTGACTTACCCCTTGATTCAGTAGTTACTTAACAGTATGTTGTTTAATTCAAATTGCTGGAGTTTTTTCCACTCTGTCTTTTTATGATAAATTTCTAACTTCCTGGATTCTAGTCTAAGAAAATACTTGACGTAACTTCTATTTTTATAAATTTATGGCTATTTGAATTATATCACAGCATGCAGTCTATCTTGGGTAATGTTCTGTGTGCACTGAAGAAGACTGTTTACTCAGCATTTTGAGTGTGGAGGGTTCTGTATATGCTTATTAATCCCAGATCTTCCAATTCTATCATAGGGCTCTTTTTATTTAAACTGATGCTCTATCTGGTTGAACTGCTAATAAAATTTCGCTTAATAGTAGGGTGTCTATGAATTTTATTCTGAGTTTCTTTTCCCATGTAGAAATTTATTAATTCAATGTTTTATTTGTTTAATTTAAAAAAATCTTTTGTTTATTGATGGAGAAAAGTGATACTGGTGTTTGATGTGAAACACAGTATACCTAAAACTCTCTTATTAACAGCATTAAAAATCATGGTGCTTAAAAAATTGGATGAAAGTAAATAAATGTAAATAATAAAGATAATTTTTTCTTATCTCAGGAAATTATGAATTAAGTTATATAAATGTGAGACTATTAAAAAACACAATTTAGCTTTTGTAAGATTGAAGCTGATCACCTATGATTTTTTTTAAAGTACGGTTGTTTTCTGAAATTTTCACACATTCTTTTACTACGGTTGATAATTCCCTACTTACCCAATATCTGTTATGTACAATATGCAAAATCATGCTCATAAGTGAGTACTTATGTACATGTAAGAGCACACACACTTTTCTTGATTTTTAGGACCAATAAATGAATATTGGTATTTAGAAAAACAATAGTCAAATGCATATTGTCTTAAAATTAAAATATATTTAATGAAGAGTTTCTTCTGCATATGACAGAAAATTATAGGGCAGACTCAATACAGTATACACAATTTACACTTTTTAAGTACACAGGAAGCAAATATTTCCTAGCTTCCCTTACCTTCTTCATTTTTATATTTTATTATACCACCATGAGATATACAATTACAAAGATACTCATGTCTGGGTTTCGGTCATACATTGTTTTAGAACCAATCCCTCCACCAGTGCCCATTCCCACCACCAATGTCCCGATTCCCTCCAGTCTCCCCTAGCTTGCCTCAAGAGTTCTTTATCTCTTTTTTCTTTCTCTTTCTATCTGCCTCTCTTTCCTTCTCTTACACACTGTGGATTGCGATACATACATTTATAAGTTATCATGTGTATCTTTTTGCCTGTATTCTAGGCTGGTATTATCACTTACAACAATTGTTAGCACATTGTTCCTTTTTCTGTCCCACCCAACCTCCGTCTCCCAGATGCTTGTGGTATATTTCACTTTTGAAAAGATCTTCTGATCCATGTTTTGTCTGACCTTGGATATTGGTATCAAAATATATATATATATATATATGTATCTATATATTATGTCATGCAAATAAATGCAGTCATACTATATTTGCCTTCTTCCTTCTGGCTAATTTCACTCAACATGGTCCTCTCCATGTCCATCCATTTATAGGCAAATTTCATGACTTCATTTTTCCCAACAGCTGCATAGTAGTCCTTTGTGTAGATGTACCAAAGTTTCTTTATATCATCATCAGTTCTTGGGCACTCTGGTTGTTTCCAGATTCTGGTTATTGTGAACAGTGCTGCCATGAACATAAACATGGGGATGGTGTTTCCACTATGTGCTTTTGGCTTCCCAGGGTATATTCCTCAGGAGTGGTATGGCTGGGTCAAATGGGAGCTCAATTTCTAGTCTTTGGAGGAATGTCTATATTGATTTCCAAAAAGGCTGTATCAGTTGACATTCCCACCAACGATGAATGAAAGTCCCCTTTGCCCCACATCCACGCCAGCACTTGTTCTTGCTCTTCTGGATATGTGCCAGTCTCTGTGGTGTGAGATGATATCTCATTGTTGTTTTGATTTGCATCTCTCTGATGACCAACGATGATGAGCATTTTTTCATATTTCTTTTGGCCATATGAATTTCCTCCCTGTCGAAGTTTCTGTTGATGTTCTTCTCCCCATTTTTTGATGGGGTAGACTGTTTTCTTCTTGTAAAGTTCTACCAGGGCCTGATATATCCTGGATATTAACCTCTTATCAGATGGATACTGGGTGAATATTCTTTCCCATTCTGTGGACTGTTTTTGTATCTTTGGTCATTGTTTCTTTTGAGGTGCAGAAACTTTTTTAGTTTCATATAGTCCCATATGTTTATTCTTCTAGTTCTTTTGTTAGTGGCGTTTCATCTTTGAAGATATCATTAGCTTCAACGTCGTGGAGGGTTTTTCCTATATTTTCTTCGATGTACTTTATGGACTCATGTCTGATATTGAGATCTTTGATCCTTTTTGATCTGATTTTTGTGCATGGTGATAGACAGAGGTCTATATTAATTTTTATATGTAGCTGCCCAGTTTTCCCAGCACCACTTGTTGAAGAGGCTTTCCTTTTTCCATTTCTCACTTTTTTCTCCTTTGTTGGCGATTAAATGATCATGTGTTTGAGGCTGGTGACAAGGATACTCAACTCTATTCCATAGAGCTCCCTAGAGCTTTATACAGATTCAATGCCATCCCTATAAGGATACCCATGACATTCTTCAAAGAAATTGACCAAACTCTCCTGAAATTTGTATGGAATAATAGATCCTCAGGGATAGCTAAAGCAATCCTTGGGAAAAAGAAGATAGGAGGCATCACCCTTCCCAACTTCAATCTCTCCTACAAAGCAGTAGTAATTAAAACAGCATGGTATTGGAATATAAACAGACATGTGGACCCTTGCCTTCTGTTTTAACAAGATGTGAACACTATTCCCTCAGATATCCTAGTTTTGATTTTACTTTAGGGTCACACCTCTGCTGTGCTCTTATCTCATTTTTTCCTTTTTGTATCACAAGCAACAAAACTCTGGGCTTCCTCCTAGCTCTACACTCAGGATTTACTCCTGTAGGTGCTCGCAGGACCATATGTATGCCAAGGAATCGAACTCAGGTCAGGTGTGCAAGGGAAATACCCTACCCACTATGCTATTGCTCCGGCCCCACTACTCATAGCTCTTAACTCAGACATCACTCCTGGAAAGTTTGGGAGATTTTAAGGTATCCAAAGGATTAAACCCACATCAGCTGCTGCAGGGTAAGGGCCCTACCCACTGTACTATCTCTCCATCCCTAAAAAACACACACTCACACACAACACACAATGTAAAATATAATATGCATTTAAATAGCAGAAGTATTCTAATAATCCAGGTGGACTGACTCTCAAACATTAGTTATAGTTCATATAATTTAAGAAATTCTATAACCATGCTAAAATAGCTTCACATTATAATGATTTCTAGATAGAACCAATAGCTAGGCTTCTTTTCTAAGTAATCCTTTAGACATGCACTGCCAGTTCAAAATAGCTGAGTTTTAAAGTCTCAAGAGGCGCTGACCAGATTTGTTTTTAAGATATTATGCAATTTTCTTGGCCTGTGATCTTGGGAAGTGTTGGCACATGGCACTAATTCCTGTTCTTTAGATTTGCTTCCTGAGTGGAGAAACCCTGGGCACACTTTCCCTTTATTCAGGTGGTTAATTATGTTTCAGGGTGGTACTCAAAAGGCAGGACACTTTTATAGCTACTTGCTTCAGTCTGGCCTGGTCTGCCAATCCATGTTCCACTTGCGGTCAGTAAACCCAAACTCTGGAAAGGTTCGTTTCCTATTCAAACTGCCCACCCAGGCTTGAAGCTTGAATTTAGCATTTGCTTTCCCTGTCAATATTCCATCTTTTCCCATTTTCTTTTACTCTCTTCTGGATCTCATTGTGTTGAACCCAGCATGGTTTTTCCTTAGTTAACTGGTGTGTTGTTCTAGGCATTAGTATTGTCAGCACAGTTCTGTGAACAAGTTTTATTGGTCATTTTGGGTTTTACCAGCCAATATGAAGATTCTATAATAGAAGTCAAATGCTTGAGAGAATCACTCAATCCATATTTGTCACTTGCCAATTTGGTTGAAGAGGATATCAAATTCCTGCTTAGACTATTCTTATATCTGAATATAAAAATGTGTTGAGGGGCCTGAGCGATAGCCCAGTGGGTAGGGCGTTTGCCTTGCACGTGGCCTGCCCAAGTCAGTCCGGGTTCGATCTCCGGCATCCCCCATGGTCCCCACGAGCACCGTTGGGAGTAATTCCTGAGTACAGAGCCAGGAGAAACCCCTGAGCATTGCCGGGTGTGACCCAAAAAGCAATAAAAAAAATGTGTTGAGTAGGAAAATAGTATATAACAGAAAATGTATTTAATTCAATATGTATTGTTCTTAAATGAACAATGTATTTTAAATATAATATTAGTATATATACGATTCTTATTTTCTGAGAATTATATATACATATGCATATATGTATGCACATACTTGAACAGGTTTCTAATTGAGATGTCAATAAAATAAATAATTCTTTTAATTTAACTTCATATTTCAAATATTTTTCAAGGTCTTTGATGAACATGTGCCAAACATTTGCATGTAATGATTTTATAATATTGATAGTTTCCTACTTTTTTATATTTTAATAATTCTCCTGAATCCAAATCCAAAAAGAATTCCAGCACAACCATATCCACATGGTAACCAAGCACATTGAGGTTTGTAGGGAATTCAAGATGCCACTCTTTCTCATTTCATTGATTTACAGAAAGCCTTTGATTCTGTGGAGACTGAAGCAGTCATCGAAGCCCTACAAAACATGGCATTCAGACCCAATACATCAAGATCTGTCATGAGCTGTATTATGGATTCACCACCAGGATCTCACCATTCTACAAGGAAGTGATCATTGATGTCAAAAGAGAGGTTGGGCAGGGTGATACCATTTCACCAAAACTCTTCAGCGACCCTTGAGAACATCATGCGACAATTAAAATGGGAAGGAGGGGCCGGAGGGATAGCGCAGTGGGTAGGGCATTTGCCTTGCATCGCGGCAGGCCCACGTCGGCCAGGGTACAGTGCGAGCATCCCCATATGGTCCCCGAGCACTGCCAAGAGTAATTCCTGAGTGCAGAGCCAAGATAAACCGCTGAGCATTGCCTGGTGTGACCTAAAAAGCAAAAATAAAATAATAATAATAATGTAATAATAAAAAATGGGAAGGAAAGGGAGTGAAGATAGACAGTGGGCAAGTACACCACCTCAGCTCGCTGATGACATCATTCTAATAACACCAAACATTAGCCAAGTGGCACAAATACTGACTGAATTCGAGCGAGAATGTGGAAAGATGGGTCTACAGCTGACTCTCAACAAAACTTGTTCATGAAAAATGAGCTAGTTCCAGAGGCCCCATTCACTCTCAATGGAACAAATATCTCTGAATGTAGCAGTTATGTGTAACTAGGCTGAGAAGTCAACATGATAAACGACCTAAAACCTGAGCTACACAGGAGGAAGAGAGTGGCATGGAATGCCTTCAAGGGCATCGAAGAAATAGCTAAAAGGACAAAGAACCTCCGGTTCTGGGCACATCTCTTTGACTCCACCATTCTCCCTACATTAACATACGCTTCAGAGACCTGGAGCCTACGAATGCAGGATGAGTGCACTAGTCAGGTCTTCCAAAGAGGAATTGAAAGAGCTATACTCTTTCAATTGCGCGGGCGTGATATTCAAATATCACGCCTCACTCAAGTGAGAGAAGGAATCCAGAGTTCCGTCCTCCACCGACTATCAAGAAACAAGGACACTGTCTTGTTTGCCAAGGCATTGAACATCAGATGGGCTGGACATGTAATGTGATTTGGAGATGAACACTGGACTAGGGCAGTTACAGACTGGATCCCACAGGATCCAGTCCATCAAAGATCATGTGGCCACTCACCTACAAAATGGTCAGACTTCTTCGTTGAGACCCTGAGCGAAGCGGTTTGAGGCTCTTTATATTCATGAAGCAAGCAGATCCCATTGGGTTACACTGGCATTTGATAGGGTCAAATGGAAACGTTACTGGTGCCTGCTCCAGCAAATCGATTAATAATGGGATGTCAAGTGATCAAGTGCTTTCAATATTTCAATATTCACCATACTTATATTTGCATATGAATATATTTGCTAAAATAATATTCTGGATATTTGTTTTTTTGTGTTGAAAAGATAACTTTTATTTCTTTTGGTTCACTACTCTTGATTTATTTTCATAAGCCTTATAATTTACTTTTTACAAGTTTTATGCATTTATTATAATTTTTCTTAAACTTTGTTAAACAAGAATAAAGTAAAATGCCTTTTGTGGAAGTAATTTGTATTTCTTTAAATGTTGATTATTTTTCATAGCTTTCTGAGTTATTTGCAAGTAATTATTTTCTAAGCAACTTCATTCACCTTTAGACATTTTAAAAATATAATTATAAAATTTGAATTGTTCTCAAAGATTTCCTATACATTAATGATATAAAATATTTGTCACACCTATGCCTAATTTTCCTCTCTTCATAGTTTGTCATTTACTGATAAGTTTTGTTTCCTACTTCTTACCTGTTGTATATTGATAGAGTTTAGAATTTTATTTTATTCATTTGCCTTGTATATATATGTAGATACATGACTTCAAACAAGATATAGTTTGCCATATTTCATTGCTTGAATATTTTTGAAAATCTACTGCTAAAAGTATTTAATTCTGGCGTTCTTGTTGAGAAATAATTACAATTATTTTTATATTTCTTTCTGGCATATTGAGGCTTTTCTTCATATTGATTATATCTGATAATTTATATTTTTCTAAAAAATGCATTTAACCCAGATGGTTAGATGTATCACAGTCATTTGTAATTTTAATATTCAGCTTATTTTTCTTCATTTCTTCCTGTTTTATTTTTCAGACCACATCCGGTGGTACTCAAGCCTTAGGCTCTGAGCTTAGAGAACACTCCTGGTAGTGCCTGTACTACCCAGGAGTGCTCCTGTAGCTGACTGTAGTGCCAGATATTAAACAGTTATCAGTCACATGCAAAGTAAGTACCTTACCTTCTGCACTAATGCCTCTGGTTTCTAAGGTCTTCTCATATTTAGCAACTGATAGTTAAATATATAACTTTTTTATTTTGCCTAATCATGCTTAAATACTCTCAATGAATAAGTTAAGAACAGTGGCAAGTTTAAATTCGTTGAAATGGCTAAATTTGTCCATCTCAGATTTGTTCTATAGATTAATGTATTGAAACAAGATGTGTGTTTCTGTACATATATAGTGATGTAGTAATAAGAATAGAATAAGATATCTACATTTTGGATTAACTTCCCACTCATCAAGTAAAATCTTCTGCCCCAGAGGAGACTACAGTCTGTATAATGAAAGATCAATAAAAATGAGGTTATATATAATTACAAAATTATGTTCCTTTAAAGGAAGATATTTAGTCAAATTTATACTACTGCTTCAACCAGAATAATTTGGCTTTATGATCATTTATATATTGGTAGTTAGTAAAAGATTTAAATAAGTATATAAAACAATTATCAAAAATTAATATAATATTTATTAATATAATTTTCTATTATTCATGTAATTTTATAATATACTTTCCAAGAATTTTTTTAAAGTATTTTATTATACCACCGTGAGATATACAAATCAAAAGATATACAATTAAAAAGTTCATATTTGGGTTTTGGTCATACAGTGTTCCAGCACCCGTCCCTCCACCAGTGCCCATCTCTCACCACCAACGTCCCGGTTCCCTCCGCCCTTCCCCAGCCCACCTCCATGGCAGGTTCTTTTATTTCTTTCCCTTTCTCTCTCTTTCTCTTTTCCTTCCCTTCCAGACTATGGATTACAGAACATACATTAAAAGGTTGTCATGTGTATCCTTTTGCCTCTATTTAATGTTCAGTTCTAGGTTGGCATTAGTACCCTCGACAATTATTAGCACACTGTTCCATTTTCTGTCTTACCTAACCTCTGACTCCCACACGTTTGTGATAATTTCCACCTTTGACAAGACCTCCTGATATATGTTTCACTTGACCTTGGATATTGGTATCATAATATGTACATATATATTTATGCCATGCAAATAAACGCGGTCATTCTGTATCTGTCTCTCTCCTTCTGGCTAATTATGCTCAACATAATCTTCTCCATGTCCATCCATTTAAAACCAAATTTTATAAATTCATTTTTCCTAACAGCTGCATGGTATTCCATTGTGTAGATGTACCAAAAGCTTCTTTATCCAGTCATCGATTTTCGGGCACTCTGGTTGCTTCCAGGTTCTGGCTATTGTGAATAATGCTGCTATGAACATAAAAGTAGGGATGGTGTTTCCGCTGCGTATTTTTGGTTTCCCAGAGTAGATTCCCAGGAGTGGTATGGCTGGGTCAAATGGGAGTTCAATTTCTAGTCTTTGGAGGAAAGTCCATATTGTTTTCCAGAAAGGCTATACCAGCCGGCATTCCCATCAACAATGGATGAGTGTCCCCTTTGCCCCACATCCACGTTAGCACTTGTTGTTCTTGCTCTTTTGAATATGTGCCAGTGTCTGTGGTGTAAAGTGGTATCTCATTGTGTTTTGATTTGCATCTCTCTGATGATTAGTGATGATGAGCATTTTTTCATATGTCTTTTGGCCATTCAATTTCTTCCTTGCTCAAGTTTCTGTTCATTTCTTCTCCCCATTTTTGATGGGGTTGTTTGTTTTCTTCTTGTAAAGTTCTACCAGTGCCTGATATATCTTGGATATTAACCCCTTATCAGATGGGTATTGGGTGAATATTCTTTCCCATTCTGTGGACTGCTTTTGTATCTTAGTCACTGTTTCTTTTGAGGTGCAGAAGCTTTTTAGTTTCATGTAGTCCCATATGTTTATCTTTTCTTCTAGTTGCTTTGTTAGTGATGTTTCACCTTTGAAGTTGCCTTTAGCTTCAATGTCGTGGAGGGTTTTTCCTATATTTTCTTCAATGTCCTTTATGGATTCAAGTCTGATATTGAGATCTTTAATCCATTTTGATCTGATTTTTGTGCATGGTGTTAGACACAGGTCCAAATTCATTTTTTTACATGTCACTGCCCAGTTTTCCCAACACCACTTGTTGAAGAGGCTTTCCTTACTCCATTTTAGACTCATTGCACCTTTATCAAAGATTAAATGATCATGTGTTTGAGGTTGGGTGTCAGGATACTCAATTCTATTCCATAGGTCCACAGGTCTGTTTTTATTCCAATACCATGCTGTTTTAATTACTACTGCCTTGTAGTACAGTTTGAAGTTGGGAAAGGTGATGCCTCCCATCTTCTTTTTCCCGAGGATTGCTTTAGCTATCCTTGGGGGTTTATTGTTCCATACAAATTTCAGGAGCGTTTGGTCAATTTCTTTGAAGAATGTCATAGGTATCTGTGATAGGGACTGCATTGAATCTGTACAGAGCTCTAGGGAGTATTACCATTTGACAATGTTGATTCTCCCCATCCATGAACAGGGAATGTGTTTCCATTTCCTTGTGTCCTCTTTTATCTCTTGGAGCAGTGTCTTGTAGTTTTCTTTGTACAGGTCCTTTACATACTTGGGTAAGTTGATTCCTAGGTATTTGATTTTCTGTGGCACAATTGTGAATGGAATAGTTTCCTTAATATCCCTTTCTTCTCTTTTGTTATTTGTATATAGGAAAGCCACTGACTTTTGAGTGTTGATTTTGTATCCTGCCACTCTACTATAGTGTCTATTGTTTCTAGGAGTTTTTTGGTAGAGAGTTTAGGGTTCTCTAGGTTTAATATCATGTCATCTGCAAATAATGATAGCTTGACTTCTTCCTTGCCTATCTGGATGCCCTTTATGTCCTTTTCTTCTCTGATTGCTATGGCAAGTACTTTCAGTACTATATTGAATAAAAGAGGTGAGAGTGGGCAATCTTGTCTTGTCCCTGATCTCAGGGGAAGGCTTTCAACTTTTCCTCATTTAGAATGATGCTTGCTGTGGGCTTTTGTTAGATGGCTGTAACTATCTTGAGGAAAGTCCCTTCAATTCCCCTTCAATGGAGGGTTTTAATCATGAACGGGTGCTGTATCTTGTCAAATGCTTTTTCTGCGTCTATTGAAAGGATCATATGGTTTTTATTTTTTTCTTTTATTGATATGATGTATTATGTTGATTGTCTTGCGAATGTTGAACCATCCTTGCATTCCGGGATGAATCCTACTTGGTCATGATGTATAATCTTCTTGATGAGTCTTTGGATTCTGTTTGCTAGTATTTTGTTGAAGATCTTAGCATCCGTGTTCATCAGGGATATTGGTCTGTAGTTTTTCTTTCTTTCTGTTGTCTCTCCCTGCTTTGGGTATCAGGGTGATATGTGCCTCGTAGAAGCTGTTTGGGAGTGTTTCTGTTTCTTCTATTTCCTGGAAGAGCTTGAAAAGGACTGGCAGTAGGTCCTCCTTAAAGGTTTGGTAGAGTTCAGTAGGGAATCCGTCTGGACTTGGGCTTTTGTGTTTGGGCAGACTTTTAATTACTGTTTCTATTTCCTCAATGGTGATAGGCTTATTCAGGTATTGGAGGTCTTCTTGTTTCAGCCGTGGGAGGTTATAGGACTTCAGGAATTGATCCATTTCTTCTAGATTCTCATGTTTCACGGCATACAGGCTCTCAAAGTAATCTCTGATGATCTTTTGGATTTCTGTGGTTTCTGTTGTGATGTCACCCCTTTTATTTCTGATTCTGTTTATTTGGGTTTTCTCTATCCCTCTACTTATAAGTCTTGCCAATGGTTTGTCAATCTTGTTTATTTTTTCAAAAAATCAGCTCTTGGTTTCATTAATCTTTTGGATTGTTTTTTTGGTTTCCAACTCATTGATTTCCTCTCTAAGTTTTATTATTTCCTTTTTTTCTTCCTGGGTTGGGCTCCTTTTGTTGGTCTTTTTCTAATGTCTTCAGCTGTGTAGTCAGGTTATTTATGTGGGCCCTTTGTTGTTTCCTGATGAATGCTTGCAGAGCTATAAACTTCCCTCTTAACATGGCTTTTGCCGTGTCCCACAAGTTCTTATAATTGGTGTCTTCATTTTCATTTGTTTCCAGAAAACTTTGGATTTCCTGTTTGATTTCTTCTATGACCCATTTGTTGTTCAGGAGTGAGCTGTTCAGTTTCCAGGTGTTTGGTTTGACTCCCTGTGTACCGTTCTGTGTACGGTTACCTTCCATTTTCAGTGCATCATGTTCTGAAAAGATAGCTAACGCAATTTCTATCTTTTTAATTTTATTGAGGTATGCTTTGTGGCTCAGCATGTGGTCTATCTTGGAGAATGTTCCATATGCACTAGAGAAAAATGTGTATTCAGCTTCTTTTCCATGAAGAGCCCTGTATATATCCACTAGCTCTCTTTCTTCCATTTCTTCCTTCAGGACCAATATTTCCTTGGTGAGTTTCAGTCTTGTTGATCTATCCATCGTTGATAGAGCAGTGTTGAAGTCTCCAACTATTATTGTGCTACTGTTAATGTCTCCTTTGAGGTCTCTTAGCAATTGTTTTATGTATTTTGCTGGCCCCTCGTTGGGTGCATATATGTTTAGTAGTGTAATTTCTTCCTGGTGTACATACCCCTTAATTAATAAGAAGTGGCCTTCGTTGTCCCTTCTAACCTTTTTCAGCCTGAAGTCTATATTATCTGATACTAATATGGCCACACCAGCCTTGTTGGAGGAGTTGTTTGCATGGAGAATGGTCTTCCAACCTTTGACTCTGAGTCTCTGTTTGTTTTGATTATTCAGATGCGTTTCTTGTAGACAGCCGAATGTTGGGTTCAATTTTTTTAATCCATTTTGTCACTCTGTGTCTCTTAATTGGTGCATTTAGACCATTGACATTGGGAGAGATTATTGTCATTGGATTTTGTGCCATCTTTCTTTTTGTGTTTGTTGTGCTTATGGGTTTGGTCTCATTACAGTAGACCCTTCAGTCCTTCTTTTAAAGTTGGTTTTGAGTCCATGAAGTTCCTGAGTTGTTGCTTATCCATGAAGTTGTGTATCTTTCCTTCATATCTGAATGTGAGCCTGGCCGGATAAAGAATTCTTGGTGAAGCCTGCAGTTCATTGATGGCAAAATACATATAGAAAATTCCATTTGAGTAGTACAGAATTGGTTTTTGTCTGTGAGATGTCAATGAGATATGAGAAAACAATAAAATATTTTCTATATTTCATTAGTCAACAAAAAATAAATTTGTTTAAGGCCTAGAAGGTTTTAACCATTAACCTGAACTTTCTAAATGGACATAAAG
Organism: Cryptotis parvus; assembly: GCA_021461705.1. Taxonomy (NCBI): domain Eukaryota; kingdom Metazoa; phylum Chordata; class Mammalia; order Eulipotyphla; family Soricidae; genus Cryptotis; species Cryptotis parvus. The sequence continues at coordinate 39,126 of JAJIBD010010887.1, forward strand.
TATTTGATCAGTTTCAACTCTCTGAAAAAGTAACAGCAAAAATCTCAATGGATACAAACATCAATGGTGAAGAGATTGATTTGAATTTTATCTCCTTTAATCATATCTATAATATTTTCACAACCCTTTAATAAGCCATGCTACATGCATTGCAAATGTTGTAGTATTTTCTATCCCTGACATCAAATTGGAATTATTTTAGATGAGACATAAATGACTAAAAACATTTTCTGTACTCTCTTTGCAATTTCACAAAAAAGTACAGTAGACAATAGAGAGGAATTAGCAGGAACACAAAAGTCTTTTTTTAACTCAGTGCAGGTCTTCAATCCCTTCTATGAGATTAATTGTTCACATGATATATTTCTAGCTCTGACTTCCTGAAAATATGTACATTTAATGAAGATTCAGTATGTACTAAAATTTCCTCTCAAGTATGCATATAAACTGTAGCACTGATCACTAAGATAGACAACAGTATTGATTCATGTATATGGGCACTGAAGAACAGTCTGCCCAAGTTACAGACATGGACTCTGTGGCTCAACATTTATTATCACAACCACAGACTCTTCCTATTGTTCTGCTTGAAAACTTCCCAGGAATGAAAAATTAGCACATTCAATAATATCAATTTGGGGGCCTTGGGTGTGTGTAGCGGGGGTGTAGTACATCCAGCGGTACTCAGGGCTTCCTCCTGGCTCTGAGCTAAGGAATAACTCCTGGCATTGTTTGCAGTATGATAGGTGATTCTGAAATTAGATCCAGGATGCTGCAGCATGTGAGACAAGTGCTTTAACTCTTGTAGTGTCTCTTTGTCCAATAATGTTGGATGGAAGGCTTAGCTAGCTTGGGAGTTTTGCTCACAGCTAAATCTATTCTACATGTTCTTAAGCCAAGGTTCATTCTAATGAGATCTCTATTCTATGTAAACACTGATAGAGGGTGTGGCAGTTACAGAAATCACCTTGATCTGAATAACTTCTGATTTATTATAGATCTACTAAGACTTATGTGTTATCTAGATTAGGCACAGCTCCTCTTTATACCCACTGCACCCAGCTTGGGACAGTTAGAATTTATCAGGAAACTACTATCCTAGCTAGTTGAGACTATCGTTTAAGATTATAGGAAGGATAATACTAGCTTGACCTCAAGTAAGTGAGCATGACCCTTTCAGTATATAGAGATCAAGATACTCAAAATCACCCTGGTGCAGATAATAAATAAGAAGGACCTTGTGGGTACCATCCTAGATTACATGAAGCCCAGTATTTTTACATCACAGATAATCTCTGAAGAAGGGATTGGCATATTCCTTTGTTTATACCTGTAATAGGATATGGCACCACCCCTCTACACTCTTCTACATCTAGAAGCTGTTTAGGGTTCTTTGTTGACAGGACCCTCCCTGTCAACAGTTAGGATTACTTTGGATAAGAGGACTGACTTGAGGCACTCGCCCATTCTTTTAGGTAGGATTCCTCCTCGGGTGAGATGCTCTCTCTTTGTTGAGGACTTGGGCTCTCGTGTATTGTCTAAGTTCTGACCAGAGCTAAAGTTTCTTTCATTATATTGGATTGCATTGGTAGAGCTTTTGTACTATTAAAAGCCTTTTTTGGAACTGTGCCAGACTCGTGAGTTTTCATCCATTCCCTGGCGGCCTTGAAGGTGGAAGAGAACTTTTGATACTGTTGGGGACCCCAGCAGTTCCCAAACACAGTAACAACAATTTTTCATAGACATTCCATGTTTGCACGTATTAAACATAAGTTAGGCTGTTATCTAATAATTATTATCTAATAATTGTTTAAGTGCAGTTTTCCAAAATAAGTAATGCAAAAGATGATTTACATATGGCTATTTCAGTGCTTTGATGATAACTTTTTCTTTCTAAAATTTTAATATTATTTACATTATTCCTCTTGGGAAGTCTTTGAATTTTCAGCTCTCAAGCAGTTCTGCAACTATCTTATAAAACTTTCTTTTCAATTATGCTATCCTCTGCTTAAACTTAAGTTTCTGGTATGATTTGATTATCATAACCAAAGACTTGCGACCTTCTTCATTCAGGCACCTAAACTACTGATGGGGTATCAGATTTGAATTTTGGCAACTTCATTACAATGGTGACCCTGGTTTCATATGGATAGGAAGGAAAAACCAGAGTACTAATTACTAGTATAGGCTCTTGTGGTATGTGGGAATTTTGTCTCTATACTGAAGATCTTGATAGTGGAATATTAATCCTGCAGTGCTCTGTATTTAGGTTTTGAACTTTATTCATGCTTGTTAAGGAACAAACCTAACCTTTCAAGTACTCCCTCATGAAAAACAGTGACATATGGTATCAGTTGAATGACTAAAAGAAAGAGTGTAGCTGTAGTAGAAGGGGATCAGCCAAAACAAATTTGGGAAGAGAGAAGAGATGGTGTGAAGCTGAAGGCTCTTGTTTGAACTTGGAGTTGAACAAGACTTAAGTTGGACAAAACTAGCACATGAGACAAATTAAGGAAATAAAATATTTGGGAAAGTACTCTTGGAATAATAGGAGACTTAGAGGTCTGGCTTTTAACCAGGGCCTTAAATTGAGTGGTTCTTTGGTCTAAATGAAATATTCACTCATTACAAACAGAATAAATATGGTTAGGTCATACTCTGAAGGAGAGTTTGACTCATTCTTAAATTCCTAATTCCCTAAAAGTAAAAAGTATACAATTTTATAACAATGGGGTTTTAATGATGCTGGGATGAAATTTTATTTTTCACTCTTCAAAATATTGTTGACAATTGAAATGAAGGTTCTCATTAATCTATACAGAAAAAGCCCTTGATAGGTCAGAAAATCTAGAAATGCAGATGGTACTGGCTGCAGTCATTTCACCTCTTGCTGCTTTAACTTTTTTCTATGTAAATTGGAATTAAGATATTTTTCACATCATTAAATGTGGTTTCACAAGAAAAATTATAAAATGTGTCCTCTTACTCAAATAATCAGCAATTGTCATATTTATAATATTTATATTTTCTTAAAATTTGATGTGTTACACTGAGCAATATTATAAACAAATATCAAATTGAGGGTATCATAAAATATTTTTTTAATTTTTACATTAAAGACTTGCAGTCAACCACCAAACTCTTCTCTTGTTTTCATAGTATTAGAAAGTATAATAGTTATAGTTTCTAGATTCCTTTATGCTTAAATAGTTAGATATGGCCAGATATCTCAGTTTCTGTGAATGAAAGTCATGGGTGCCATTTTGAGGACCATTTCAGTAGAGTAGTCAGGGATTCCTCATTTTATTTCACACTCTTCCAGTTCCATCTTGTACATTGTGATAAAACATGAGAAAGACACCTTAAATGCCAATAAGAAAAATTAATTTTAATGGAATATTGATCCTTTACACAAGTTCATGGAAAAACAATTATCTGGAAAGCCTCACTGTAGTGTTTTGGTAGAGAGTCAGACTTGGTTTTATCACTTGTATCACTTGTCTTCCCATTGTTCATCGATTTGCTTTCGAGCAGGAGCAAGTAACATCTCCCTTCATTGGGAATAAGGTCCATTTTGTTACTGTTTTTGGCATATCGAATACACCACAGGTAACTTGCCAGGCTCTGCCATGGCTCTGGGTTCAACCCAGGGGACCCAGTCTTTTTTCTATGTCAGCCCATCAACCATCCAGGGCCCAGGGGCAGAGCCCTGGGTATAGAAGACCTGTCTCCTGTATGCCACCTGTCAATGCAGCCGGGCATGACAGCCACACCTGCAACACCTCAAGGGGCAAGTGGCAGGACTTGGCTTTAAGTTACTAAATATTTGGGTCTTTTTTAACCCTTTTTATTTTTTTTTCATTTTTTTAAATTTTATTACACCGCTTTTAGATATGCAATTGCAATATGCTCATGCTCGAGTTTTTGGTTCTACAGTGTTCAAACACCCATCCCTCCACCCAAACCCAACTCTCATCACCAATGTCCCCACCTTCCTCCCCACTCCCGCCCCAACTACCTGACGGGTTATGTATAACTTTTCTCTCTTCTCTATCTCTCCCTCCCGCCTACCTTTCCTACACATCATAGAATGCAATACATTAAAGGACATAGCTGTTTCCACTAGTTTGATGGACCACGTGGCAGCAAGTGGCTGTGCGACTTAGGGGCCTCATGGTTAGCATCCGGACAACAAAAATGGTGGCAAATGTGATGGGTGAGTCTCATCCGGCTGCTTCCAGGACCCCCCAGAGGTGATGGGCCAACACCCAAAAACCATCTGTCCTCCTGGGAGCCTCATGGTCACCTGAGTTAGGAGAGAACCGAGTTCCAGTTCCCGTAGCTGCGCTCTGAGGCTCTGCATGCTATGGCTGAGTCGCCCCAGGGGCAGCTCCCTGGGCGGGGCTACCGGGCTCAGACAAAATGGAGAGGGGAAGGGGGTGACCCCAACTCCATCTGACGAATTCCTGGTGTTTCCCGCTTCTGGGGGCTGCCTACCTGGGCTCGAACTCATTTTTGCTCTGTTAATCTGATCTTGAGGTCAGCCTCCCTCCCAGGTGGGCTCTAATTTGCTACAGCATCCGGACAGCAAAAATGGCCACTAATGTGGTGGGTAAGTCTCAACCGGCGGCTTCCAGGACCTCCCAGATGTGATGGGCCAACACTCAAAACCCATCTGTCCTCCCGGGGACTATTTCGGTCTGTTTGATACCATTGCTTAGTCGATCTTATCCATGATGTTTTTAGAGTTTTCCGTGTTACCACCATGTACTTTCTGAAAATATTAGAAAATATCCTAAATAATAAAAACACTTAAATCGGTAGCATATAAACTATTACTCCTGATTTAAAGAGATTGCCATGCCTGAGTATGACTCCAGTTCATTCACCAGCATTGAACATGGTCATCAGAGCACTGCAAGGATTAATTCCTGGACAGATTCCAGAGCAACATTCTGGGGTCCAGAGAAATAATACAGAGGGTAGGGTATTTTTGTCATGTGACTGACTGGGTTTGATACCTAGTATCCCTGATGGTCCCTTGAAAACTGTCAAGAATACTTCCTGAATGTAGAGCCCGGAGTAATCCCTGAACATCACCAGGTGTGACCCAAAATGAAAAAAAAGAAGCAGTAACATTCAAAAATGCTGAGTGTTGTACACCCCCAAAAATAAATAATTAAACAATCCCTTAGTCTTTTTTTTATTTGCTATGACTTGACACATTTGAAAGCTTGGTTGAGTTGCTGTGTAAAAGGTCCATCAGGTGGATCTTCTTTAATGTGCTATGGAAGTTAAATTAATAAGAATAGCATTATATAATGATGTGCCCTTCTCAGAATATCACACAAAGCCACATGCATTGGTTGTAAACAATCGGTGATGTTAACTTAAATAACCTTTCTGTATTTCAGTATTTCTACTCTAAGCTTACTAGTTTCTTTTTCTGTTGAAAATACTAAATACCATAGAATATTGCTATGCATATATACTGCTTCAGACTAAAATTTTTTCTCCACTTGCTTTAGCATCAGTCAATAGATCTTGGCATTTTACTGTGGTGATCTAATAGTCATTTCTGTTTTCCTCAGCATAAAGTAATTAAGGTATCACATTTTCACATCTTGGGGAAACCTGTTGTGAATATTGTGGGGAGGTCTATCTTTTGTCTCATTGTGGTTTTGATGAACAATTATCTAATGATTGATAATTTTTATCACCTTTCTTAAGTTTATTTTCACTTCTTAGATATCCTTTAGTGAAATGTTGAAGTATTCTGTCTATTAATGGTGTTTTACTTATCAATTTTTAAGAGCTTAAATATATTTGGGGATTGATAGATAACTTAGTTACGTATGTACTTATGTACTTTATACATATATCTTTCCTACTTGATTTTCCTTTTTTAAGCATTTAATTGGGCATTTTACAGAGATGACTTTAATTTTACTATGTTTAAACTGCAAATCTTTTTATTTTATGAATTTTATTTTGGTTTTCAGTTGTCAAATTTGTGTCACACACTTATTTGCCTCACTCAATTTCACACATCTTTTCTTTTCTGTTTAACTTCTAAAAGTTAAGAAATTTAACTTTAGGCCCATGATCTATTTCCATATGACTTTCTGTAGGATCAGGTTTCATTATTCTCATAAAAATAAAGGGATTTGATTAAATATTACCTATAAACTCAGGAAAATATTTTAGCATAACTGTTTGCATGACTTCAATTGAAAGTAAAATTTTGACCTTATACTGCCTTTTGACTACCATCTCACCCCACAAAAAAAAAGGTTATAAAAGGGCATTCATTGGCGCATATAATTAAATTGCAGATATTTGTGGCTTTGGTAAAGCTAATTCCATGGCTTGGATAATATAATAACTCAGTCTTTATATCTAATTTTCTCAATATTTTATCCACTGCATACTATCTTCTTTCAAAAAAAATCCTTCCAATCACATGAAAATTCTTCAGGAGAGACCACAGACTGGGACATAAAACAAATGCCCATAAAATCATGAAGATAGTAATTATATCAAGCTTATTTTTAGAGAACAATGGTATTCTGGTAAAAATATACCATAAAGGAAAGCTGGGGAGAATGCAAAGCTCAGGAAACAAACATTATATTACCAAACAACCATTGGCAAAAGAGAACAAAATGAAAGATGCCTAAGTATAAATCAATAAAAGGGCACAAATTATTATAGCATATGGAACCTAGCAGTAGGGAAGTTTTGGCAACCCCAATTTGCATCCTCAAACAGGAAGAGGCTCACTGAGCTAATCCAACTTCACACTTTAAGAAATTAGAAAAATAATAAGTGAAACTCAAAATCATTATAAGGAAGGGATGACAAAATTAGAAGCAAAATCAATAGCATGGACATTAAGAATATCATACCAGAAAGTCAGTGAAAGTAAGAGATTTTTTAAAAGAATAAACATGATTGAAAGCTTTATAGTCATTCTCACAGGAAACCAGAGAAAAAAACTAATAAATCATATAATAATGTAAAGGGAAGAGAATATTAAAAAAGCACAGAATACAAAAAGTGGTATGAGGTCTCTATTAATTCTTTTTTTTTGGACACTAACCTAAAGAACCTAGATGAAATGTATGCATTTTAGATGCGTAAATGTATGCATCTTACAACCTTTCAATCCCTATCTTAGAATCTTAGAATCCCTATCTTTGAGTAAATAGAGAATGGCTGACAAAACAATTAGAATGGATATCTAAGCAATACTCATGATTTCCCACAATAAGAGCCAAGGTCAACATGAATTCACTAATCAGTTCTAAACCTTCAAAGCAGAACTATTACCATTCTTCTCAAGTCCTTCCAGAAAGTTGAAGAAACAAAAATTCTTCTGAACAATTTTATGAAGGTAATATTATTCTGATATCAAATGCAGTGAGTTGACTAAAATAGATATTATAGAATATCTCTTGATTAACAGAGATGCAAATATTATCGATGCATCTTAGAAAACCAATTCTGCAATCCACTAAAAGGACTATACACCATGATTAAGTGGATTTTTCACCAGGGATTAACATAGACATACACAAAGCAATTAATATGATATAACAGAGCAACAAAAATAAAGGGTGAAAATCCATAAGTATTAGAACAGCAGAGAAAGATTTCAAAGATTTAACATATACTTATTATTAAAAAATATCAATAAAAGCAAGATATAAAGGAAATTACCCATATACAGAAAGAGACCATGAAGAGCAAACCCACAGCTTAGGATATCAAAGAAGAAAAAAAAAAGCCTTCCCTCTGTGATACTGTAAATGTCTTCCCATTGTTCATAGATTTGATAAAGCGGGTGTCAGTAACATTTCCATTCATTGGGAATGAGGTCCGTTATTGTTATTGTTTTTGGCATATTGAATACACCACGGGTAGCTTGCCAAGCTCTGTCATGGCTCTGGGTTCATCCCAGTCTTTTTTTTCAGACCCTCAACCATCCAGGTTCCACAGAGCAGAGCTATATTATTCAAAGTAGTACTTGGAATACTAACTACATCATTAGGCAAGAAATTAATTAAATATTTAAAGGTACTCAAATAAGAAAAGTAATCAAACTACATCATTTACAGATGGCATAGTTACAGATGGGTTCCTAAATTGAAAGTCTCCACAAAACACCTAGAAATTGTAAATCTATACAGTAATAAATCTATATAGTAATAATAGGTTACTAAAATTAATACTCAAAAATGTCTTGCACTTTTTATTTTGCATATTTTTTGAAAATAAAAATTAAAAAACAGAATGTTGTGAAAGATTATGTATCTAAGAGTCAACAAAGAGTGTAAAAAATTCATCTACTGAAAGCCATAAACCACTATGAAAATAAATAGAACACAATAATGGTCCATGTTCATAGACTGGAATAATTGCTAAAAAATAATGATCCTACCCAAAGCATTATTACATTGTATTGTATCCAATGTAGTCCCTATAAAAACTCTCATGAGGGGCCAAGGCGATAGCCCAGCGGGTAGGGCGTTGGCCTTGCGCGCGGCCGGCCTATGCCGGCCCGGGTTCCATCCCGGCATCCCATATGGTCCCCTGAGCACCGCCAGGAGTAATTCCTGAGTGCAGAGCCAGGACTAACCCCTGAGCATCGCCAGGTGTGACCCAAAAAGCAAAAATAAAATAAAATAAAATAAAAATAAAATGAATAAAACTTGAAATTAAGAAAATACAATTCATTTAAAAAAAAACTCTCATGACATGTTGAGTGAAATTAGCCATTAGGAGAGAGACAGATTTAGAATGACTGCATTTATTTGCATTACATAACTATATACATATATGCATATTATGATACCAATATCCAAGGTCAGGTGAAAGGTAGATCAGGAGGTCTTGTCAAAGTTAGAAATTACCACAAACGTGTGGGAGCAGAGGTTAGTTAAAACAGAGAATGGAACAGTGTGCCAATAATTGTCGAAAGGGCTATTACCACATAGAACTAAGCATTGAATACAGGCAAAAAGATACACATAACCTCTAAGTATATATTACAATCCACAATGTGTAGGAGAAGGAAGTGAGAGAGAGAAAGAATAAGAGAGAGAAAAAGATAAAGATCCTGTTATGGAGGCAGGCTGGGAAGGGGGAGGGAATCGGGGACATTGGTGGTGGGAAATGGGCACTTGTGGAAAATTGGGTGCTGGAACACTGTATGGCGAAACCCAAGCATGAACATTTTTGTAATTGTTTATCTCATGGTGGTATAATTAAATATATTTAATAAATAAATAAATAAATAAACAAACAAACAAATAAATAAATAAATAAGTGAGTAAATAAATAAATAAAGAAGAACCAAAAAAATTCTCATGACAGAGCTAGAGATACATTATAAGAACTTAGACAAATGCTGTGCATGTGAATGACCCCAATTTGATCCCTGGCACTTTGTTGATGAGTTTTTCAAGCATCTCTGGATAAAACCCTGGAGGTCCCGGCACCAATGAGTTATGGCCCTGGCTGCACCCGGGCTCTAGTATATTTTGGGTATTTGTCAGAACTACAGGACCTGAGCAGCACCATATCCTCATACCCTTGCACTAAACCTATATCCTGATTAGCTAAGAATCAGTTAGCAGGAAACCATTTAGGAACCAAGCACTGCCCACCTCAAACCCACCCACAACACACACAAAAAAAAGGCAAAAAAATTCCCCTAATATTTTTCAAGAATACAAAACAAGTTCTGCTAAAGTTTATATACAAGCACAAAACTCTTTAATAA